>PVYE01005012.1:0-80877 GCA_002995055.1 Rhizopogon rudus
GGATGGGGGTGCCAATTTTCGAGAAAGGGAATTGAACATTCGAGCTTTCCGCTTGGTAGCGTCTTGTGGGAGAGGGTCGGTGTCAGCGGACGAGGTGGTGGATGGTGCGTCAGGGTGGTCAACATGTCTCGCAACGAAGGAAGCTATGCGACGCATTTCGTGGTTGGAAATGTAAAGAGTGACGGATGAAAAGGGAGCGAACGGGAAACGTTTTAGAGCATTACAAATGGAACTGGATCAATCAAGTGAAATACACAATGTGATTCAATTGGCTTCAATAGTAATGCTGGAGGTCAACAGTACCCGAATTAGCCTCGGCCCCTTTCCTCACGTTTTCACGGTCACCGCTCACCGATGGCAGCGTTGACTTGGCCAGTTTTAGCTGAACTTGACAAACCTGGCTTGTACAGGGTGGTCACCGAGAACGTGCACGATCTTGGGAAGTTGGAATGCTCCAAGTGCGAAGGTAATGCGGCCTGCACATGGACTTAAGTAGTCCCTCACACGAAAATCAATGGTGCCTCGAGTTGCCGGCACCTTCGTGTGAAACGACCCTCTTGAAATAACACTTTGTTATTGCTCATCGGCATCGACATCATTGAATGAGTGATCGGCTCCATGGCATTGCCACGATGCAAACTAGTACAAGTAGAAGCCTAGCTGCTTAGCTTGTTGTAATTTTGTATCACTTCAACCCTTCCTGCTCTCGTCTTTGCTCTTTGTCATACCACCGCTGAAGTCGCCGCTCGAATCGTTCAACTACCCCGCACAAGTAATCGTCGCTGACACCAACCCATTTTGCCGACCGCGTAATGATTAGCGCCAGATCTTCTGGGAGGTTTCCCAGGACGTCACGAGAATGGTAGATAGTGTATGATTCTCCCGGTTGTAAATCATTATCTGTTTCATCTTCCTTGATTCTTGTCGACACCAATCCTTGAACGACAGCATGAGGGGCTGTCACCTTCACTCTACCATCTATATTTCCAGTCGACAGTGGGAAATAATTGTCCAGGATTTGTTGATCTGTTCGGTATCCTATAATAAGAATCACGCATCTCAAGGAAGTAAAACAGCTGACCCGCTTCTCCATTCTTTGGTCTCACCAACACTCTTTCGCAAAAGTCAAGGAACCCATCTAATGTAGCATCATCAATATCCCCGGTGGGCCTGGACGGTTAGTTAGCCTATGATGGGATCTCGGTTCCTGCTTCCTCACATAGGAACCCTGGAACTAAAACGTTTTTCATTACACCGGTTATCGGCTTCATCCATCCTCCGGATGGCCAACATGTAAGCATGAACATCTGGAAGGGCGGAAGCGGGATCCGCTGCAACCTGAGGGAGCCTAACTTGTATTAACTCCATTGCTATTGCTTCCCAGTAAAGCGAAATATTTACCTCGTTTTCCCATCGAGGCCGTACACAAGTTTCAATACGACAATTGCTGTGGCCACAAGGGCTAGCTCAGGCGGGATATTGTCGTACAGGTGGCTTTCGGGATCGCCCGGTGCGACACGTTGCAACGAGGGTGCCAAAGTGTGGTGAAGCGTCAACGGCAGCGACAGGATATGGCCGAGCCTCTTTGCGAGCCTATACAAGGTAGCTGTGGATATGAGCGTTCATTACTGGCATGCTTTGCAGCTTCGGGAAGAACATACGAGTGGAACCGAGGCATTGGTGCACAACTCGCCACAACACGGGCGACGCATTCAGCTCTGGTGTGAATACGCCATAATTTGCGTACATGAGCTTTACCAAGCGAGAGGCAAGGCGATGAAGGTAAAGTGTATTCGGTGAGAACTGTATATGTGGTCCGATCAGCTCATATGCATGGAAGATATTGCCGTAGTTACACGAGGAGAGAGGGCGCGAACCGCGTGCTTCGTCAGGTGACTAGTCATGTCGTGCGGGAGGAGACGAAAAAAATCCAGATGAGGGAGTTCATAAGATTCAATGATGCTATAGGGAGACGGGGAGAGTGAATTGTGAGATAAGGGACATATAAACCACGACTTACTCAATGAAATCCTTGTACATGACAGGTAAGCGCATGGCCCAACATGCGACTATGAGAACAACAATGCAGTTAACGGGTCGGTCATATGTATCGATAAATCGGTAACTTTGCTGGAGCCCATGCTTTGTTATATGGCGAGGGTTGTGGTCCTTGTCTTCGTCAGAGGAACTGAATTCTGAGTTCTCACGTAGTAGCTCTACAAGCTCTGGGTCTTCCTCTTCACTACTGGAAGAGGACGATTGACGCTCGTCGACGTCAACATCGTCCTCGGATTTAGATTCTTCGACGTTTTCTAATGATAGCTTTGTATCACCGGCCTCGGAGTCATTACCCCTTTGCTCTCGTAGGTGGTGATAAGGTTCCGCGGGTGGTGGTCTTGGCAGAAGATTCAAATGCAGCATCCATGTATCTCTGCACACAATCTGAGGTCAATGAAGTGACTGCTTCCGAACGACTTGGAGACACCAACTTCAAATTCGGACGGTAGATCCCAGAGAGCAATCAATGCTGCAATCTGCTTGCGTAGGAGCAGCTGCAAACATTGGTAATAGTGAAAGCGAGCACGTTCACCATGGTACACTAATGTACACCCGTTGAACATTTGCATTACGCGAGAAGAATCTCTGAATCACTTACGCTTCGGATCTGCTCTGCTCTGTCTCGCTTTCTTCTGACGCCCAGATTTTAGAGTGCGCTTCCTCATGGTGTGATTGCCTAGGTCATCTGCTTCGCCTGATTCATTTATGTAGTTCTAGCGATACCACCGAGTTAACTTCTGAAGGACTCGTGTCAGGGGATGACGGGTACACACCTGTATGACATGACCTTCGCTGCATGCGACGAGGCCGCTTGAAGAGTCCTTGTGCCATTGTTTTGACCCACAAACAGGACACTTGCGTCGAGGAGCCATCCGACATTAGCATGTACAAGAAATAAACGCCAAAGACCCACGTGACGAAGGACCGCTTCCCTTGACATCCGAATCCGCGTCCGAAGTACTTACTCTTAAGAAGTTCAACGTTCCAATTCAACGCAGCTCTTTCTGCACACCAGCAGAAATCGTCGTGGCAGTCAGGGATGAAGCTTTTCGTCTTCATCGCGTTTCTTGCTGTGCTGGTCACTGTGGTTTCAGCGTGAGTGTCATTTTCCGTGCCCACGCCAGGCTCTGAACGCGTTCCACGCAATTTTTTTAATATTCTCGCTCCAAATAGATGGACCAAGGTAAGATAGGTCACTACGCCTCTGTACAGGTACTCATGCATACAGGAAGGAAGACTATGAAATCTTTGACCTAGTCACTGCTCTTGAAGCAGCTGAGGGTATGTCCTGAGTACCACTCAGTGTAAGTAGAGAACACTAAGGCTCTACCTCCAGGCAAGGGCACCACTTTTTACTCTTGGTTTGATGTGCCTTCAACGGCCACCCCCGCGGAGATCAATAAAGCGTACCGGAAGAAAAGCTTGCAACTCCAGTTGAGTTCCATTCGCGTGTTTTCTACTCATTACTCACTGCATGTTCTAGTCCGGACAAAAATCCTGGCGTGAAGGGCATCCACGAAAAGTTTGCGCGTCTGGGAGTTATTGCGACTATCTTGAAAAATCCTGAGGAACGCAAGCGGTAAGCGGACTTTGCTCAAACTTCGCCCTTTTTTGAACGTCCATTCGATTGATCATAGATACGATTTCTTCTACGCTAATGGCGTACCGAAGTGGAGAGGAACGGGCTATTACTACTCGCGGTTCAGACCAGGTCTGGGGGTACGTCAATATTATTTCGTCGGGTTTAAGGCCGGAACTTATATTTTTGAATAGACTGTCTTGATATTCCTCACTATCCTCACGTCTGGGCTTCAGTATCTCGTGCAGATGATGAATTACAAACACGACATAAGGCGCATTGAGCAGACAATACGGGGCGCCAGACTTGCGGCTTGGGGCCAAAAGATGGAACCGCTCCAAGGAAAACGGAAGGTAGGATCCCTTCTTGAGAGAGCTTTACGTTCGAGACCTACTCTCACCCATAGGTTAAAGTCAACATTGGAGGTGGCCCTCGTCAAGACGAGGATGGCAACGTTGTTCCTGGGAAAATGCTTGAGATGGTCGTAGAACGGGACGATGTATACATTGTACGTGTAGCCCCAACCCACGCGAAGCATCATGCTAACATAACCTGAACAGCTGGATCCCTCTGGCGCTATGCATCTACTAGATACAAGTTCAGCAACTCCTGCGGCCATTTCGAGAACATGGTTCATTGCACTACTGATCAACACTATCCATAAATTCTTCCCCTCCAAGGAAAATTCCCTGGAGGCAGATGACCAGCAAGACCCTCTCACCGTGGACATTGATGACGGATCTGACTCTCCTACGAGTGGAAGTGTAACGCCTAATGGAGCAACAGAGGGCGAAGAAACTCTGCAGTCAAGTCATGCTGCAGCATTGAAAGCTGGTGGGAGGAGAAGGAAGGCTCTAAGGAAGCGGTGACCGGCATACCCTTTGATATATTACTGCTGTGTTTTTCGGATGTTAACTGATACATGACATATATTGTCTATGACGTTGTTGACAATCAATCGCCCAATGTTCTGCGGGATTGAGTGGTACATTATCCAGCTCGTGGTAGAGCGCCGGCGCATACGCGACTCCGCAGAATAAGATGGGTCCCTCAAGTGATATTCACCGAGTCGGTCACATGTTGTATGGTCAACCAACCCCTCGATCGAAGGTTGTTATGTCATTCACAAACCAATCAACTCTCGAGTGAACACAGCCAGCGGAAGGTTCCAAATTTCAGGTTTGTCGCCTCATACGTCTTCTGCAATTTGGAAATGAGTGAAGATCGACAAATCTATTATGGACGTCGCAGGAAGCAAGACACGGTATTGTAGAGATCCACCACCGATAGTTGCGAAACAGCAAAATGGGTTCCGGAATCAACGGTGTGCAAAAGGGGACACTCATAGCCCCAAGCAAAATACGTGCATGTCATTGCTTGAGCCAGTCATGTTGCAGCAACTCCACAGCGGTTGCTCTATTTGAGGACTTCAGCCGGATCATCAGGTGCAGAGGGTCAGGACACACGGGCTTATTAGTGTCGCTCAAGACCTTATAATTATCAAGCGCCTGCTCAAGGTTACGGATATTTTCCGCCTTGATTCGGAAACAACCTGCAGGACATTGTAAGGCAATAGGACAGCGCAACATGGTATGTCACCTTCTGGTGAAATGTACTTGTCAAAGTATTTCCCTTTCTGGAAAAAAACCGAGATCAAAATCTTGGCCAGTGATCACAGGCATGTGCATCAGATAATAATCTGGAGTCCAACCTGGACCCCCTCGCGGGTTATATAACCATGCACCAGTAAGGTTCGAGTCCAAAAGAACATTGAGAGTGGGGGCAGTGTTATGGAATTCGTGCCTTACCAAGCATTCTAGATTCCAGGTGTCAGCGCTGGAGTTCCAGCCACATCCAAGGATTACCTCTAGTGCAAAAGGTTGGATAACATCCAAATGAGGATCGTCGGTCGATGCTGCTACAAGGGGCATCAGTTAAGTAAAGGACGCAGGAAGGAGCGGATTTACCAGTTCCGAAATCTGCCAGTTTGAATTTCCACACATGCGTACTGGTTGTAGCCTGTAGTTTGTCCGGTGTCAAGGCAGCTATGGGACGTGATAGTTCTACGTGCAAAGATCGTGATTGATGTCCGTTCAATATCGAGGACCACTTGTCGGGTTCCTGTCGGGGTTCCAGCGGAATCGCCGCGTCCGCATCGGAAAGTGCTACAAGAATATTGTCCAATTTCATATCTGCATGTACCACAGCCAAGAGTCGACGAGTTCCCGGAGATAGCTGGACTGCTCGTCACCAGCGTGGATTACTTGACACTCGCGATGGAGAACGTCTAATGTCAGTAAAAGCTGCCTCGTCATGTTTTTGACTATGGCCACGTGCATCTTCCGACTTGCACCATGGAAAGTTCCCGTAGCTTCGAAGGCTAAGCAGATATGACTTCCATGAATATCGGTAACCACGAAATCATCGAGGGACAGGGTGACGTGAACGCGACCAGGATGTGTCGATGACGCAACCACATCATTTATGCGCCGCAGCATCTCAAGCTCATAGGCATGTCGGCCTTAAATGTCCGTAGCATAAGTGGACAGTGCCTTGATTGCAACGCAGGGGTTGCGCTGCTGTACAAGCCTAGGGGCGCAGATCGCGCTGACGTCGGCATGGAAGGAGGGTCATCTTGGGAGGAACCATACGCACCTATCGTCCCTTGCAAGCCAAACATTCGATTGTTGTCCGCGACCCAGTTTTCTGATAATAGTGTATCTGGATTTGAGGTTTACTCTGGGAGTCCCAAAAACTGACGGGAAGATCGAGGGGCTCTTCTGGTCACACCATTGGTGCCCTTCGTAACGTTTGAAAGGAAAGGAAATTGTGTTTGGTGCCCAAGACATTCGTCATGCATTGATGAAAGTCGAGGAAATAGCTTCTGAAAGCAGCCTTCAAAACATTCGTGGCGAAAGCATGAAGTGGTAAAGCCGCAAGAATGATAGAAATCCTCGTAGTTATTATGTAGGCCGGTTGCTGGCAAGACGCGCACCTGTTAAAATATCACGGTCAAATCTCGGCTGTGCAGAATTCTGATTGCTAGCACTTAGGAGAGTAAGTCCTAGTGGGTCCATCGAAAAAAAGAAAGTGCAACAGCTTCCGCAAAATTGGGTACACAGCTGGGTGAACATTTCTGTCAGCACCTTCAACCTAGGGCAGTTCTTGAATATGCTGTTTGCTCCCTGAGCATCATTCCTAACTCTCACATGGCAGACCAGACGAAGGAAGAGTGTCTTTCTTTATTTCGGCCTGAGGCACACAATCTATCGATTCATTGCGCATCGTTCAGGCTTTGTGCGGTAGGCATATGGTAAGCGGTCACATACTTCATTACTCGACATTACTAGGTAGTTGTCATGTTCTGTTTTGGTCTCGGTGCTTTGCGCTAAACACAAATTTCGCAGCGATTTTCAGGCAACACCACCGGCAGTTGTTGGTCAGGCCGTTGACATTAACAAGGCATTTGCTTACATTTGAGTCGACACATAATACATAGAATGAAGCTTTGGTCACAGCTGCCGAATGTGTACACAGCTGGAGATGTATGGATACTTCCACCAGAGGCGGGTGACCTTGGAGTGAGAATGAAATGTTAGCATAACGAGGAGAAACAAGGCGTGTTCAATGGATCAGGTCATTGGGGTGCACACGGCACCAGGATTGAACTCGTTGAGCGAGTCGGACATGCCTTCTTGAGGAGGAACGATTGTCTTCCTTCTTCCACTGAGGTCTGACTACGGAAGACCTGGTAGGACACGTCACTGCAACTAAAGAAAAGTAGCAGTGGTACTAGTCACTCAAGCCATGCCGCAGGATGAATGAGCCTGGCGACGAGTCGTCATGCGTGATTCATGATTTCGATTAAGACCTATGCCATAAGTTAGGGAGCAGCCGGGGTCCGCTCCGGTCATGATATAAACAGTAAATCGACATCAGGAATTCCAAGTTATCTAATCTGGCCGTCCTCCAATGTCCTCATTTCTTGCTTTGCTTGACAGCGAGCAGGTCGACGAGGAGCTACTCGTTGCGGTTACGCGCGTTGCTCCAGTCATCGCCTCCAAATTCACCCCAAAAAGTACAACTGGCTATCTACTCGTGGAAGATGCGTCTACTGATACCAGTCAAATCATCACCCACCTTGATAATGGCGTCGACAAGGCCATCGTACCTCTTTCCCTTGCCAAAAGTCTGCTGGGCATCGTGCCCGCTCATCGACTACTCCTTCTCCTTGATGTCGCCAATGTGAGCGCCGTCTCCGACTCTGTTCGGAGCGCTGTGTCTGGCGTCTTACTTAAGACATCTACCCTCGACATGGACCTCATTCAATCCGTATCGCGCTTTTTCGTCGGCGCAGCAGTACATGTCTTGTCGCCTGACCCGCCTTCACCCTCGATCATGAGGAAACTCGCAGCTATCGGTGCATCTGTAGTCATTCCTTTCTCCCAGCTCACCCTCGGCTCTACTTCCAAAAATTACATCAGCATTGCAGATGCATTCCTTGCCCCAATCGTTTCTGACCGTTCTGATGGACTTTTCCCTACCGTGGTATCTTCTGATCCCCACGGCCAGCGCACTCTCGGCCTGGTATATTCCTCTCGTGACTCAGTTTCTGAGTCAATCCGTACAGGCAAAGGCGTGTACCACTCCAGGAAGCACGGGTTATGGCGCAAGGGAGAGACATCTGGGGCCACGCAGGATATCGTCCGTATTCGCTTGGACTGTGATAGCGACGCGCTCGAGTTTAGCGTTGTACAGAACGGTGCTGGGTTCTGCCACCTAAACCGTGCCTCGTGCTTCGGCGATTTGGACGGACTTGCTGCCCTCGAGCGCACATTGGCATCACGATTAGTTGATGCGCCTGAGGGTTCGTATACTCACAGGCTTTTTAATGACGAGGAACTCCTGAGAGCAAAGATCATGGAAGAAGCCGATGAACTGTGCCGCGCAAAGACGAAGGAAGAAGTGGCATTTGAAGCCGCTGATCTGATCTACTTTGTCCTGACGCGTTGTACCGCTGCCGGTGTGAGTGTCAAGGATATTGAGCGCTCGCTGGACAAGAAAGCGATGAAGATCAATAGACGGCCAGGGAATGCGAAACCACAGTGGACGTCGAAGGCAGAGCCTTCCAAAGCAGAATCATCCAAGGCGGAAGCTTCCAGCAAGACGTCTCTTGACCGAAATGCGCCAATCAAAATGCGGACCGTGGAGATCTCTGCTGTGTCTCTCGAGGAGCGTGCAAATCTCCTTAAACGACCTGTCCTCAAGTCTGATGAGATGATTGCTAAGGTCAAGCCCATAGTCGATAATGTTCGCGCTCGCGGAGACTCCGCTTTACGGGAGCTCACCGCCAAATTTGATAAGGCTCGGTTGGATACCCCACTCCTCCTTCCTCCATTCTACCCCCTTGCACCAGAGGCACAGCAACTCGATCCTGATGTGCGCGAGGCTATTGACGCTGCTTACAACAACATTTATAAATTCCATGCCGCTCAAATCGATGGTGCTCCGCTTGTCGTGGAGACCATGCCAGGAGTGACTTGCACCCGCTTTGCCCGCCCTATCGCGCGGGTGGGTCTTTATGTTCCAGGTGGAACTGCCATCCTCCCTTCCACGGCACTCATGCTCGGTGTTCCAGCTCAAGTCGCCGGCTGTGAGAAAATTGTGATCGCCACGCCACCCAGAGCTGATGGAAGTATCTCCCCGGAGGTGCTTTATGTGGCCCATAAAGTGGGTGCGCACGCTATCCTTAGAGCTGGAGGCGCTCAGGCAGTTGCTGCTTTGGCGTATGGCACCGAGACCGTTCCAAAGGTCGATAAGATCTTCGGGCCAGGTAATCAGTGGGTCACCGCTGCGAAGTTGCTTGTACAAAATGATACGGATGCGCTCGTGTCAATAGATATGCCTGCCGGGCCATCCGAGGTGCTAGTAAGTGACTCTGTGTTCGATGTCCAAGGAAGGCTAACAAATACGTATTTTCCCAAGGTGATAGCAGATGAGACATGCAACCCTGCTTTTGTTGCCGCCGATCTCCTTTCACAAGCTGAACATGGCATTGATTCCCAAGTTGTCTTGGTCGCTTCGTCTCTCCCGGAGGCCGTGCTTGCGAAAGTTGAAGAAGAAGTGGATGCCCAAGCGCGTGCGCTGGCTCGCGTCGGCATCGTTCGCGAAAGTGTGGCAAAAAGTTTGATCGTAAAAACTCAAGGGCCAGAGGCTGCCCTAGAGTTTTCAAATGATTATGCTCCTGAACATCTCATTTTACACTTGAGAGGCGCATCAGGTTGGGTCAACCACGTAAAAAACGCAGGCAGCGTGTTCGTAGGGCCGTACTCGCCAGAGAGGTAAGCACTTCTTTGTATCATGCATACATTTTCAGTTAGTTATGTGGTTCTAGTTGCGGAGACTACGCTTCTGGCACGAACCATACCCTTCCTACAAATGGATATGCACGCCAGTTCAGCGGCGTCAACACCCAGTCATTCCAGAAGCACATAACGTCGCAGGAGGTCACTGCGGATGGACTGCAGGTGTTGGGACCTATTGTAGTGACTTTGGCAGACTGCGAAGGGCTGCAAGCTCATGCGAATGCAGTTCGTATCCGGCTAGGCGTGTAACTATACCCTGGAGGTTGGTAAATAGCAACAAAAAGTTATGGATTGATGTGGATGTTACTGAGTGATCGCAAATATTCATACGTCGGTTGTTGTTCTCATATATATGTTCGACGTTCGTGTTGGGGATCTGAACCATCTTGGTCACAGCGTATTCAACGTCAGCACATGCCATGTTGCTGCAAACTCACATGGCTGCGTGTAACTCGCCTGAGTTCACATAATACACATGAACAGGCACGAGCGATTTTTATAAATTGGGCACGGAGGCCCGGTCTGACCACCAAATTAAATAGGTATGCAATACGTCTATTGCGGCCAGACTACTAGTGCCCATGAGTGTCTAAGTACGAGAGTAGATGCACGAGATAAAAGATAAGAATGCCTAGTTGGTCCTGTAAAGTGCCCGCTTGGCGACTTTGACGATGAGAGGTGTATCAGGGAATGCGAGTGCCTCGAGGTTGGTGGCATACTAAAGAATGATATCGGGATTAGCACATGACAATGATTGGGTATGTCAACACGTACTGGTGTAGGCACATCAGCACCAGTTACCCGCTCAACTGGAGCATCAAGGTAATCGAAGGCTTCACTCTCCACAATTTGTGCGCAGATTTCGCTGCCCACACCGAAAGCGGGGAAACCACCCTCGACGATGAGGAGACTGCAAAAAGGAATTGAATAATGATTCACTGGGCTAAATGATTGTCTAACCGGTTGGTCTTCTTGACAGACGCCTTGATGGTATCGATATCTAGAGGACGGATACTACGAAGGTTGATGACCTCGGCCTTGATGCCTTCCTTAGCCAAGATATCAGCAGCCTCCATACTGTGAGTGACCATCTTGCTGTGCGCCACAATGGTGACATCGGTTCCTTCGCGCTCGACCTTGGCCTTGCCGATAGGAAGAGTGAAGTTGTCCGACATGGCTTCTGAAGACATGGGGAAGGAGATACCGTACAACATTTCATTCTCGAGGAATACGACTGGGTTAGGATCCCGAATGGCGGCCTATAAAGTGCTCAGATAAAAAAAAAGTGGCAAAACCGAGGAAAACACCAACCTTCAGGAGACCTTTACAATCCTCGGCGCTCCAAGGGCTGACGACTTTGAGACCAGGGATTGATCCATACCAAGCAGCATAATCTTGCGAGTGCTGAGCACCGACACCAGAAGCTGCACCGTTGGGACCGCGGAAAACTACTGGACAGGGTACATTTCCACCGGACATGTAGTAAGTCTTTCCAGCAGAGTTGACGATTTGATCAATGGCTTGCATGGCGAAGTTGAAAGTCATGAACTCGCATCTTCAAGCAAAGTGATGAGAAAAAAAATGCAAGAGGGTCAAATGGTATATTACATTGGTCGTAGACCTGAGAGTGCGGCACCAACAGCGATACCGGCGAAACCCATCTCAGTGATGGGCGTGTCAACGACACGCTTCTCGCCGAACTTGTCAAGAAGACCTTTGGTGACCTAAATACGACGAATTTAAAAGTGAGGAAAGATGTTTCGGATGAGAATGGACTGACCTTGTATGCACCATTGTACCGAGCTACCTCTTCACCAAGAATGAAGACGTTCTCGTCGCGCATCATCTCTTCCTCCATAGCAACATTGAGTGCGTCACGAACCGTCATCTGGACATTGTTGAATAAGTTGCATAATATTGATGGGATATTCTTACCGAGTTTTCACTGGTTGCAGTCGCATAACCGCGGGCCAAGGCAGCACGCCTCAGAGCTGGTGAAGAACGTGCACGGACGTTGGAAAGAAGAGGAGCGACACGAGAGACAGCACGGGCGGCAGCCATTGGACCTTTTGGTAGGAGGGGGGGAAGGAGAGGTTGAACTTGGGAGGAGGAGCGAATTAAGGGAGCAATAATATCGAGGACGGACAAACGCGGAAGGATTGAGCGGCGGACGGCACGGCACCCCCCCTGAATTTTTGTAGAAATTCATGGTCTAAAATTATTGATCCGTGTAAGTAATCCTCACCGACTCAAGCCTGAGTTGACTTCCGTTTCTTTCCTTCTTTCTTTCCACAAAATATTCTGTCATGTTCCGCAACGCTCTGTCGGCAGTTACTCGTCCTGCTCTCCAGCAGTCGGTATGTTATGCTTTTCTGGCACCATTTGAAGTGGCGTCATGTTCACCTTTTTTCTGAAGCGAACTGTCACCACTCTTTCGGCTGGCTTTCCAAAGGTGACACAAAAAGTAAATCTCTGCGTTCTTTCAAGCGAATTACTATTCAATCTCCATCCTTGTAGCTACCGACAAAGTATGGTGGTGTATATACCGTATGTCTCTTCATGTCTGTCCTTGGGTAAGCACGAGACTCATCAACGTCTCTTAGGTTACTCTCATACCCGGTGATGGTATCGGCGGTGAAATCACCGACTCTGTAAAAGAGATCTTCGAACATGTAAATGCTCCCATCGAGTGGGAGCAGTATGATGTCTCTGGCGTTTCTTCCTCAGGAGAGGAACTCTTCAAGCAGGCAATGCAGAGTCTGAAACGCAACAGAGTTGGCCTCAAGGGTAATTTCACTTGTCCTCCCAGAAACAATCATTAAGTTTCCTCCTCAATAGGTATTCTCTTCACCCCCATCTCCCAAACAGGTCATATATCATGGAACGTGGCCATGCGTCAACAGCTCGACATCTACGCATCTGTTGTCATGTGCAAGTCTCTTCCTGGATTCCCCACACGCCACTCCAACGTCGATTTTGCTATTATTCGTGAAAACACAGAGGGTGAATACTCTGGCTTGGAGCACCAGAGTTATCCTGGTGTCGTGGAAAGTTTGAAGGTTTCAACAAGGGCGAAGGCTGAACGTATCGCACGCTTTGCTTTCGACTTTGCTCTCAAGAACAACCGCAAGGTTCGTTCTTATCACTTCCCCACCAAAGCTTTACTGATAAGCGCTTTTCTATAGAAAGTGACTTGTGTACACAAAGCTAACATCATGAAGCTCGGTGATGGTCTCTTCTTGAACACCTTCCGCCGTGTTGCGGAAGAGTACAAATCTGCAGGCATCGAGTCCAATGATATGATCATTGACAACACGTGAGGTGTCTGTCCTTTTCTTCGTCACAATGAACTAAACGCCCATATAGGTCTATGCAACTGGTGGCCAAGCCTGGTCAGTTTGACGTCATGGTCATGCCTAACTTGTACGGTGCGATCATTTCCAACATTGGCGCCGCACTCGTTGGCGGTCCTGGTATTGTTCCAGGATGCAACATCGGCCGTGTACGTCATACATTTACATCTGGTTCCACCGGGCACTGATATTCGTCTAGGACTATGCCCTCTTCGAGCCCGGATGCAGACACGTTGCTTCGGATATCATGGGCACCAACCGTGCCAACCCCACCGCTATGATTCTGAGTGCCGCCATGCTCCTCAGACATCTTGGGTATGTTTTCCGGCACGACAATATTTCTCATCATTTTCATACTCTATTTCCGTAGTCTCGATAACATTGCCAACAATATTGCAAGCGCAACCTTCGATGTTATCGACGCCGGAGAGGTCAGGACCGCAGACATGGGTGGTGAGTATTTACCTGTGATCTGTCTAGCCTCATCCTCACATTGTTTATTCTGCAGGTGCTGCAACGACATCAGAATTTACCAGTGCTATCATCAAAAGGCTTTAGGTTTTTCTGTTTCGATTATCTTGGTACCACATGGGTGTGGGAAGCGGGGTCACAGATGATTTACTGTATAGATGTGTCATTAGATGTAGATAGGCTACTCTGTGACCCTCACACGGTATTCAGAACGCTCTTTTATGGATGGATGGAATGGATGTATCAGATTAATCGCTGATTATAATTCAAAATTTAGCTCTACATCATCAAATGTGTTATCCTGGTCTAATGCAAGCTCGTACTCTTCCAGCGTTATCGTGCGTGCTTTCTTGTGTTCTCGCTCTTCTGCTGTACTAGATTGTGCCCCACCTGCTTCGCCTTGCCCAAAATCACTGTTACTTTCGAGCTTCACGACTTCACCTTTCGCAGTGACTGCAGACATAGTACTTCTATCCGTCTTGCGCAGTGACAGAATTTGTTCACAGCGCACCTCACCACGTTTACCCCACCCGTCTACATCAGGTCTGAACTCGGCGTACAATGTGAAACCTTTCTTATTAAGTTCCGGTGGTGGAAAGCTTTCGGCCAACAAGCGAAGGGCGCCGATGACGTACGGAGTTGTCTGTCGGAACGCACGAGATATGTAAGAATATGCTGTGCCGGGGGGCGCGGGCGAGGCGTTGATGAGAGCACGCCATGTCTCGGTCTGTGTCTGATACAGGGGTCTGGCAGAATGAGCGAATAAATTACGGTCGTTTGTAAACAATTAGAGATAGGTGGACGCACATTCTTTCAAAAGGGTCATGATGATATGCCGTGCAGTTAGTAGGACACACCAAGACCTGTCTTTGCAAAGGCGTACCTTCTTCCCAATAGGTCAACATAAGGTTGGGTGCCATCCTTGATAGGTTCTATCTCTTTCTTCCGGGATTCATCGAAGAGACCCAAGGACACGCCCTTTGATATCGCATTCATTTCTGTGTAAGCAGAAGCTTCATGGCGTTTGAGTGCATCCAGCATGCAACTACCCACTCCACTGAGCACGTACCGATACTGAGAGCTTCCTCCCGCTCGAATCCTAAGCGCTCGGCAACTATAGTTGCCCAGGCTGTCATCAATGGCGCCCGATTCACAACGGTAGACTTCGTCTTGAGAACCTAACGAATACATGCTGAGCAGACTCGATCGACAAGAGTATAGCGACGGATCGTACGGCTTCATCTAAAACCTCGTTGAACTCTAAGCTGCCATACGCAGCAGCTTCATCCGGAGGTGCATCTGGAAGGAACTCATTTAAATCGTCGTCCCGTTTCCTTTTTTTCTTAGTCGGTGTGGTCTATGTATTATCAGTTCAGTATGCGAGTCATGTACCAAACGACAGAGGGCCGGAGGCGACTCACCAAGATCTGTACTGTATTCGCGACCCTCGGTTGAGACGGACCTGCTACGGGTTGCACATCTGATACCCCGGGTCCGTTCTTTTTCGGTTTGGCACTCTGCGCAGTGTACCCCGCTTTACGGACTGCAGCCAGCACGGCTTTGCGGGTTTCCTTGTCTTCCACCCCGCACGCTATTAGCTTCACGTCGGTGAGCTGCGCAAGCAGGCTAGTCGTATTGAATTCCTTGTATCTGAGGTTACGGAGGTTAGTGATGCGAACATGCGCGTCAGTGAACAGAACGCACACTTTACTGGCTACTGCCATGGCCTTGGGAACAGGGACGTTGTTGCTGGTAAGAATTTTGAGAAAGGCGGGCAGAGCTAGTTTTCTTTCTTGCTGATCCATGGTCGAGCTTACTTTGTGATGCAGGCGTCAGTCCTAGTGCCGCGGGAGCCCCTACCCCTGGGGGTATCATCCACAAGCTTAAGCACAATCCAGCATGTCAATAGAGCTCAGTACCTCTGCTGATCTGAAACGATGGCTCACTTCACATGGCGGTTTTCTCCATCCACTGGTCTCTTTCGCACAAGGTCCTCGATTTGAAAACTCTTTGCTTTCCACCATTTACTCCCACTTCCAGGAAAATTTGGACTTTCTGCCATCGCACAGGATACCATCAATACTGATGCGACCATCGTTTCATGTCCGCTCTCACTCGTTATCGATGTGCAGCGTGCTCTGCATGCTCTGACTGCACTACTTGGCGAATCGACCTCCATCGACCTGCAGTCGTGGTCGGAAAGGCAGCTGATTTGCACGTACATTTGTTTTCACTGGATCATACCTGATTCAAGGCGCGTTGAACTAGATCTGTTTGTCTGGCGTACGTTCTGATATTAACGCAATGCATTCAGCCCAATCCCTGATGTTCTCCGGCATACCCCTTACTTGAAAAGCCTTCCATCCACTGACGCACTACTGACGCCCCTTCAATTCACGTCGTCTGAGCTCGAGGCTTTTCGAGGGACCAACATTTATGGCGCCACCCATGATCGTCAAGAAAGCTGGAATGCTGAGTGGAATCAATGTCAAACCTTCGTCCATGCCATCAATTCGGAATGGGCCAACAAGTACACTTGGTGCGCGCCTTCTCTGCATGCTTTCTCTTCGCACAGACCTTAACCCAGACCAGGGACAAGTATCTGATCGCATCAACGTATCTTTCAACTCGCGCATTCCCATCGACACTTCTATCTCGAGCCCCTACGCTCCAGACAACCTCCTCGAGCTATCCGATCATGATTCCGGGTGTGGATATCCTCAACCATTCTCGCGGGCAGCCCGTTACCTGGTTCAAGTCCTACCCCGATGGAAGCACGGATGAAAGAGATGGCTTGGCCACCGTCTCCATCATTTCGCATACCACGACGCGTCTTGGCGAAGAAGTCTTCAACAACTATGGACTCAAAGCGAACGACGAGCTGATCCTGGGTTATGGCTTTTCCCTTCCACAAAACCCGGACGACAAAATTACTCTACAGATGGGTGGCTCCCCTAACAAGTGGGTCATTGATCGTCATGCGAACGGTGCGGAAGGACTTTGGAACGAAGTGAGACAGTTGGTGGCTGAAGACCCGAAGGAAATAGGATATGAAGGTGATCTAGCAGCTGCAGAACTACTGTTGGAGTTAGTTCAGAAGAAGTATGATTTGCTTCCGGAGGTTCCGCACGTGGAAGACGCCACCCTACGCCCAGCGGTAAGACTCATGCTGGAACATTACCTCGAAGGTCTGTCACTGGGATATATTTGTTCCATGATTCCCTGAAATCGTTTGCTAGGACAACGCGACGTTCTCAATTCATTGAAATCGTACTTCGAGGAGAAAGAAGAGGCTGCGATAGAAGCAGCAAGAGAGGCAGGCGTTGAATTCGTCTTTGATGACGAATGAATGACTCCAGCATGTGCGTGTATACGGAGACTTTTGGAACCTCGCTGAAATTACGAATTGACTATTGCAATTCATAGTTATCTCCTACCTCTGCTCTGAACCGCGCAGGCTTGTGTGTCCAGGGACACTATCAGTGGAGAGATAGAATGTTGGTAATCTGCTGTAGCCCGAGCCTATCTATATTATCCGCATCCAAAATAATGCCATCTGCATGATTCGAACTGCGCGAGGTCTTTTTTAAGGCCGTAGCCTGCTAGGACCTAGAGAATCAAGCGCCAAAATGAAATATGCTTCTTACCTCGTACATTGCTTCGCGAGCTTGGGCAATAGAAAGGGTAATCATGAGTGAGGACTTCCCATAGTCAGGGCGTAACTGGCACAGCTGGGCGAATCCGTGAGAGGTTCATGATCGTCGTTACAGCTTAATTTCGACTTCCCCATGACCCCTTAATTGTATTCCCCGGCGAGCTCCTGCAGTCTTGAAATAGTGAATGTCCAATGACTTGACACTCCACGTGGACCACCGGTGTCTTATAACAACTTTCACGTAGGATGGTCCGAACCGATGCAATATTTGACTCACCATTCTCAGCTGTAAGGTGGCAATTCTCACCCTGGTGTTTCGCCACTCGAGCGCACGCACACGAACTTGCCAATGGGCATACCTTGTGGCATGCTAAGTGCTGTTAATCTGGTCAAGTTTATGTGCCCCGACAGTGTGCAGAAGTCAATTCTAACCTCCGGTTCGAGGCTTGTTCAATGTTCAACTTAAGTGCATCGAGAAATTTTAAATAGGACTTGCACGTCTGTGCCGGTTTAACTGTTTAAGTGGACTACTTCACAGCATACAGCAGATAGGGAAGCCCACTGTACTCACGATGGAGTCGTATTGGTAAACTCCATACTAATACTCCATACGACAACGGACCATTGGAGATAGGGACTGCCACCGCTTCCCGGGTAATAATTTGCCATGGAACTTGGAAGAGGCTGGGCAGTCTCAACAAATGACACAGCACAAGAATCCATTTTCATGCACGCTGCTTTTCATCCCTGGCTGCCTACAAAGTGAATGGTGATAAAGTACAACGTAAGAAAATCTCTACTTGTCAAGAAGCGTGGTCTCTACGATAATTCCAGTCACACGGTATGGGTCTAATTGATAATGAGACATGGAGTCAATAAGGGAGGACAAATAATTAGAGGCGCAAGTGTACTTACCAATGTTGGAGGCTGGGCGACGATCCTCCAGGTATCCATAGCCCTGGGCAGCAACGTGCCTTGGCACCCGAATAGAAGCACCACGGTTAGCAACACCGGAGCTGAAGTTGCCAATGTGACCAGTCTCATGACGGCCAGTGAGACGGAGGTCATTGTCCTCGCCGTAGACAGCAATGTGCTCAGCGTGTCTCTTGGATAGTTTCTCGATGGCCTCATCGATGTGCTTCATTCCTCCAGGCTCACGCATGGCCTTGGTGCTGTAGTTGGTGTGGCAACCAGCACCATTCCAGTCCCCTGACAGAGGTTTGGGGTGGAATGAGACCTTGACGCCCCATTGCTCGGCAATGCGGACGAGGAGGTAACGAGCCATCCAGAGATGGTCACCCATAGAGATACCCTCACAAGGGCCGACTTGGAACTCCCATTGAGAAGGCATAACTTCAGCGTTGATACCACTGATGTTCACACCAGCGTACAAGCATGCGCGGTAGTGAGCTTCGATGAGGTCACGAGCGAAGACTTTGCCAGTTCCTTAATGACAGGATATTAAAAATAGACATGTGAGCGGCTAAAAGAAGCATACCTGCGCCACAGTAGTATGGGCCCTGGGGTCCAGGGAAACCGCCCTTTGGCCAGCCGAATGGGGTGTCATCCGCATCGAAAAGGGTATATTCTTGCTCTAGACCAAACCAGGGGATGCTATCCTTTGCAAGATCCATGACCTTCTTAGCATGGTGGCGGTAGTTGGTTCTGTTCGGAGTACCGTCGTTGTTGTAGGTCTCGGCAAGAACAAGGATGTTGTCACCACCCCGGAAAGGATCTTTGAAAATGGCAGCAGGACGGAGGTAGACATCGGAGTCATTACCCGGAGCCTGGTTTGTGGAGGAGCCATCGAAATCCCAGATGCGGAGCTGGCCAATGTCAGTGACCTTCTTGCTCACTGTCTGAAGATATTGTGAGTCCTGATTAGTGAAGGGATCATCCACTGTGACCGACCGTGGTCTTTGAACGAAGACCGCCATCGCCATCAATCCAAACGTCTGTAGATTAAGATTAAGATGAACTTCTTGAGAGATAAGGGACGGGGAAGCTCACACTCTGCTTGGACCTTGTCACCCTGGGCTAAAGCAAGGTATGGAGCAAGGAGGTCGTTGCGGTAAGGGTACGCCATTATTATTGAAAGTAAAGATGACTGATGTCTTCTTGCAAACGACGCGAGAGGAGACAAGTCGCTTTTAAATGAGAGCTCAAAATCACATCTGTTGATACTTGTTTACAAAAGGCACCGCCTTTTTCCTCATTCCTGATTGGACGATAAGCGCTGCTCCCTCCATTTTTGGAATATGACATTAATTTTCAAAGATTAATTTCAAAAAATTGGCTCCGTCTCTTTCAACCCTGCATTCGGATCTTCAAATCGTTCTGTCCTCTAGCTTGTCTTGGGCCTTCCACTAGCACTGTGTGTTGTCACAGCTTGTCACTCGGCTCATCCGTTTCTGCATCGTGCCCCAAGGGCCTCCGCCTTGGAACCTCGATCGTTCGGCCGACAAGACGTGTTCCGTTTCTTACCATATACAGTCGGAACAAGGACCCCGGCTTTTCCCTACAACAACCCATAACCCGGCCACGAGTCCCAAAAATCACTCATTGTTCGCATATTGACCGTCCCTTGTGGATGACGATATCAGTTGACCAGGTGTGCACCCAAATGAAATTCTCCGACATGGAATGATACTGGACAAGTGCGAATCCACGCTCCACCGTCATAACGAAGCCCTGACTTTCACTTGATGATCGATTATTCTCAATGATTTCTTCCAACAGAGCAAGCTTGTTGGTGCCAAAATGTTCCTAGGTCGGCTAACATGGCGTTCCGAATGTTTTTTTCAGGCAACATGATCTGCTGACTTTCATTTTACCTGTCTCGAGGAAATGAAAACTCGTTCTGGCACTTCAGTCAATTAACAACATTAATGAGCCTTTTTACAGTCTTGTGCTCTCGCACATCTACTACTCAAGGTCGGTATCATACTGCCTAGCTAGCTTTTGTCCTTGAATCATGCTGACCTACTGGACGGTAGCCATATGGGAAATCTTATTTCGCCCCAGTGTGCCAGTTTTCATTTATTTAAAAAACCTACTCTCTGTACGCCGATGGCCATGTACTCAGTTACCCCAACTGGTTCAGCGGAATTACGGACATGTATGGAGCAGCCGGGGTCCCTCCAGAACAAAGTCCTTAGCATTACGAATCCGAAGCATCCCGTGAGTTGATGAGTCGATCGCTGCATGGCAACAAGTTGATGCAGTGCCTACTATGGGAGGCAGCTGGTCACTTAGTCACCATCGAGATGGGCAATTCATTCTATGTGCCACCACGGCTGTGTACGCCAACTCATGACATCAACTCGTGGTTTTTGCCGTCAGAATCGCACTTCTCTGGCCTCATGCTTGTCGAATCCTTCAACATCAAGAATTGCACGGATGCTGTCGACCTGGTTGGTGCCCGTGGGTTCCGAAGTGGTAGACATATAAACAGCTTAGATCCTAGTTGACGCAACATGATGCTTATGTCATCGTAGGGAGGTACATACATGTCATGTCATTTCGGTTAATAGAACAGCAGAAACTTGTATCCGAGGTAGTCTGAAAGAAAAAACGACAACAAGAACCTCATCCGCCAAAAGCGAGCGCAAAGATGGACAAAGAGCCACGACCCACAGTACATCTAATTTAAATAACGTTCCTTACAAGTTCCGTAAACAAAAACTCTAAATCCCCACTTACAGTAACGTTACGTCCTGAAAGATCACATAAGGAAAGAAGTGACCAGCTTCTTTTGCTTGCTTCTGCGGCGTGACCAGTGACCTGCAGCATGCTGCACATCATTTTTTTACTTCCGGTAACTCCATTAGGCGTCACAGTTCCACTCGTAAGGTATCCTGGAGTCGGATGGCATCAGTGTCCAGGCGGGGGTATGTCGTTCATCTGCATCCTCCTGGGAATCCTTGCAGATGGATAGTTAATGATTGCCGATCGATAACTCAGAACAAATAGCCGCAGGAGTTGCTTGAACTGATCAGTGTAATACCCGAAGATCCCTGAACTGCTCAGCTGACTGGTATGTTGCTTCGCGAAGTGTTCAGGTGCGTGAATCGTGATCGTCTTGAGGATGCCAGGCCACTTGTGTTTTCGCGGTCAAAAACATTTTGCCACGTGAAAGGAGGTCGGCGGTGACAAAGCGCGGCTACATATCGCGAGGGAGGTACCGTGTTCGGTGTCCTTCGAAGGACAACGAACACGGTACATCCACCGTCGAAGTATAAGCGTTGCCAGCACCTCGAACGGTCATCTATTTAGTGTCACTAGGTAGACCAAATATAAGAAAAAAGACAGTCGTTCCTTCTATATTATGACATCCATTGACACGAGTGCGTCCGTGCCATTATGCACGGGCATCTTTACGGCTCACGCGGCTCTCCTGTTCCGTTGGAACGGTCTTCCTGTCATATTCTAGGGCGGTAACTGGCCTGAGCGCCACCCAGCTGAGGATGGCGTGCTTACCTCCCAATATAGGGACTTGCAGGGATGTCATCAGCCCGCCGGGACGCAGCTTTTTTTCACACTTCGAACGTAAGCCCTACCAAGCGACAGGTCGGGTAACACGGGAGCAAATTACCCCTGGCATACACAAGAAGTTTGAGTGGTGCTGTGGCAGCAGCAACGAATTTTGGGTCGCTCTTGTACCAGGAACCCCACTCCACTGCACAGTGGCAGGGCAAAATGGCCAAAGTGTACCCAATGGGGCCTTGTAAGGTTTGGCGATGAACTGACGTAGAGCAGAGTCTCCGCAAGGGGGAATCTTGATATTGACGATTGTAAGCTAGACCTTGGCTTGAGAAGATTTGTGCTCCTCGGGGGACACTTATGCCTTGGAGTCGGATGGGTGCAGTTCTATCAAGAGGCGTTCTACTTGAGGAAACTCTGCTTTCAATGTCCACTGTGATTTTGAGTGCCCTAGTCTTCTCATGATCTTCATCGCCTTCTTGTTCAGCGAGCGCTCGATATCCTTGACACTCACTGGCACGCCGGCAGCGGCACAGCGCACTAGTGGGTAAGATCAGCGGCTTCGAAGGCTACTTCATCCTTCGTGTTTAGGAGACTTTTGGTAGCCTTGTCGGCGCCATCATCAAGGTGGTGTGTTGGCTTCAAGCTTCAAGGTGTGAACCTGGACTAGACATCGTCTGATAACTTCTACTGCAAACTAAGGAATCAACGGTCCAATGGTGTAGGGGTTATCACTCAAGATTCTGATGTAATCCGATTTCTTGTGACCCAGGTTCGATTCCTGGTTGGACCTAAATTTTTCTTCTCAATTGTGCTTCCAATTACGAGCAGCCATTTACTACCGACACTCAACAATTTTTGCGTATGTACTTCTTTTTGACTTGAGACACTGACCCAGGCCTGAGGCTTGACAGACCTGGTTCAAGGCGACTATCCTGAGTGCCGGGGTGCTCTTGTATTTTATTTTTCCGCGTCGCTGATACGTGACAAGCCCCTCTGTGACTAGCGCGGTCCAGTTTGAAACATGGCGGATCCCGTCTTAGAACTTGAAGTAACTTCCTCACTTTGCAGCTGCCCGCCACCACGAAACCGAATTCAGCAACGACTTGATTCACAAAAGAAATGGCAAAAACGAAGATGTGACACGCAAGGAGATACTGGCAGGCATTGCTCCTTGGGACTCCATGTGCTCCTATCATATTATTGAAGCGCCGTCACTCCCCAGTACTACTCTGCACTGAATTCTCCGCTCACCCAAAACTAAGAGAAAGACACGAAAACAAAACGAAGGGCAGGTCGCCAACGAATCAGTCCCCGGTGCTACTTTGTGCGTCGAGCTCGACCCGTATATTTGTGAAGATTTCTGGGTGCCATAGTAAGAAAGACTGAACCCACTCTGAATCCAATATTCTCGATATTACTTAACACTGCAATCACCATTGTCTCCGCTACATTAGTCGATCATATCCGTAGGGTGTGTATCCAGAGTGAGAGATTGTTTTTGTAGTTGCGAGTTGCGTAGACTCACGCACCTAAACATAAGCAATCTCCCGCTCTCAACGATGGCCCATCTCTGTCGTCGAAGCTCCGAATAACGCAGAACATGGAAGACCGGAAGTCGCGCATTCAAGAAGTTGTCAGTTGCTACACTCAAGAAGATTGGGACATCCGCACACAGAACATGCGAATATTCCTCAAAAGCAGAGATAACTTGGAGGCACGGTGGATCTGGAAGTTATATGGCTTCGATGAAGGCCTGTTTATGTAAATTACAGTTTTTTTGACTCTCAGGCTCTACTACTGCTTCTACGGTCAGGTGAGGTCGTGTTGCGAATACTAGGCCTCCATCACATTCACCAATAGCTGTCGTCAGAATATGCGCATCGATGTTCACCATCATTTCTTTCTCGACGCTCAAAAGAAGGCAAAGAAAAACCTGAAAGCAGGCTGGCAAACACCGCAAGAAAATCTACCTTGGCTACCAGAGACCAGTTTGACCGCAATGGACAAGCTCAGCGTTCATACCGCAATTCTTTCCCCCCCTCCGATGTCATCTGCGTCATGCGGGGAGGAAAATCGCACAGAAGTAAGGCAGCAAAATATTTATGCGTCACAACTGTGCACCGCATATCCTCAGAGATTCGGTTTCTTCGCAGGCCTCCCGTTCTTGGATGATGTTGAAGGTGGCTTCTCACCATGCAGAGCGTTCTTCCGCGTCCATGACCTCACCCTCTTTGCGTTACACAGGTTCATTAGCGGAGATCGCCTTCTCGTTAGATGTTCTTGGCGCAGATGGTGTGACTTTGATATCCTGTTACGGGGATGGCATTTCTGCGAGTGAGAAATTTCGAGTTACAATGCGCTGCAAGTATGATGATGTCCTATAGAGTATGTCGCCGACGACATGTACGATCCTATCTGGCAGGAATTAGACCGAAGACGCGCAGTCGTGTTTCTTCATGGCGCTCAGACTCCTTCTTCCACCCCATACCCTCATCCTTGGCTTGGTCTGCCCATTTCTGAGGTGAGTCCGGGGAAGTTCAAGAATTTCCTCTCGCTCAATCCAAGAAGGTCCCCAACGAGACCTATAAAGCTGCCGCCCAGCTCGTGGTTAGCGGAAAGAAACGACACTTCGCGAATGTGAACATAATCCTCGCACATCTAGGCGGGAGCACGCCATTCCTTGCCGCACGCGTTGCTGCGCTTTCCCATCACATGGGCTGCCCCTTGACGCCGGGCGAGATCATAGAAGATTTCAAGAGCTTTTACTACGAGACTGCTCTTAGCGCGCACGAAACAACGCTTACCGCAATGGCGACGTTCGTACCGTTAGACCGCCTCCTCTTCGGAACTGATTTTCCAGGTAATTGCAGGAACTGCGCAACGCGTTGTACATTTGATGATGACCTTATTTTAGCTGTGAGTACCAAGACGGTGGAGTGGTACACGGAGAACTTGGAAGGTTATTTCGCCGACAGACCATTGGACCTCGCCAATGTCGTGCGTAACAACGCTCTCAGGCTCTTTCCGAACCTAGGAAAAACCAAAGTGGAACGTCAAACAATTACTGACCGTATGGACATCAGCTGAGGGAGTAACTGCACGACGAACCACAACGCGCTGTGAATTTCTTGGGGGAGGGGGGGGGAGTGTTCATGCATTGCAGGCTGTACAAAGTGATAAGATATGCAAAGCGATAATTGGATCTAAAGTAGTAGGAAATGTCTATACACCGAGTCTGGAAAAATACATTAACTTTGTCACGAACGAACGAAAGTCGGAAAAAAACGTACCTCCGCTTGCTATGTTCATAGACAAGATATGATATAGATACTGAAGGAATGACCTAGGGCAATTGTCAGCGCGGCAGGTAAGTCAGCTATCGAGATATCGCACCTTCGCTAACGTTGGGAATAGTCCGCGATAAAATCCTCTCCATCCATCTCGCTGATATGTCCTTGTCACCACATCCCAAGGGCCCTTATAGCGTTGCGGATGGCCTGATGAACCTGAAGCCTGTAGCCGCGTCCGTACAAGGTTCAAGGGATATACGCTCGTGGCGCCTACGCTCCCCGATATGCTCCCAAAAGCAAGAAGGGCAAGCACACCGGGCTCATCTCTCCCCGTCGATCGAAGATAGGCCAACTTTAATGCCTCGAAAGTGCTCATATCAATCGCCGAATATCTATGAAATTTGATAAACAACATGACTCTTATCAAGGCATCACACTCACGGAAAAACTCCAACGAGGCCAATCTGTCTCTAGTCAGATAGAAGGCAGAACCAACAACAAAAGACGAACCGTCAAACCGCGGTAGAAAGCTCTAACACCACCAAGATGCCACACTCTCCGGGCAGCGTCCACGAGACTGCGTTTCTGGTTGCCTGTTGAACTCATCATTTGTGTCTGCAAGGTGCATGTTTACTACGTTGTCTATCTGGTAACTTCCTTGTTACATACCTTCAGAGTCTCGATTGGGTATATGCCTTGATAGTGACAAGATGAACAAATGAACAAAAGGGAAGCTCCGTCACTCACTAAGCTGGCTTGTGATTCCACCTAGACCTCCGGACAAGAAGCGACTCGTTCCACTGATATCTCTCGTGTCCTCCACTCGATCCCAATATTGTGCAAAAGCTTGTTTCTACAAATATGATGTCCAGATGGGGCCAAATCCAGAAGAAGGTACATACAGAAGATTCGTACGTCAAGAATTTGATAGCCGACTCGGGGAATATCTTCAGTACGGAAAGGCCATTTCCCGTCCAGAATGCAAGAACACCGCCCTCGGAATAGATGCGTGCAACCGCGCCTCCGATCGCTTTCAACCCTCCAAATCCTGGCTTAGGGTGAATCGCCATTCCACCCATCTCAGGTGGGCGAGTGATGAGAAAAATTTTCAGCCGATCAAAAGGTGCTGTACATGTACGCGACACTTTGACCAAATATTAACTGATGCCAAAATCAGGGATGAGTCGATTCGCGCACCAGCTCCTGCCGTGCCACCAGCCATAAGAAACTTGAGGGCAGTGTGACCTTGTAACCAATCATGATGTTCCTCTATCTCCTCTTCCTCGAAATCGTCTTCGTCGACATCCGCGACAGTTCCCCACAGCGATGGTATGGGTGGGGGCTTGTCTTCCGCACTCAGACTGACGTCACCTGATAGGTCGAAGAATATTCATGCTTGCCAGCATGTATGAGGATGTAATAGCGAACCTTCCATTGTCACCCGCGCAGCTCCCCTCCCATCATCTCCCATGAACCTTTTGACTTCGTAGTACTGGTATATCTCCGCCGTCGATGCCTTTCGAGGCAACAATAATAAGAAATCCCTGAACTCCCGAAAGCTGATCGAATGTGAATGTGGCGACCAAGTCAGAGATGTCATGAAGTCGGCCAGGGTGAATGGCGAAAGGGTTATTCCTGAAAGACCGTAAGGGAAATCCATGCAAAAAACCTATTAGTCTTACCGGCTTTGCTCAATGCAACTGCCAATTCCTCCGCATCGAGATGGCCATTGCCGTCAAGATCCAGTTCGTCGTGGAAGATAGACCATAGCTCTAATCCATCGTTCAAAGGTATGACGAGCAAATAAGACAAGTATACGTACCAGCTTCCTTAGCCTCTGCATACCGCCTAAACTCAGTCCACCTGATATGGCTAGGCCGTTCATTCATTGTGTGACCGCCACATTTCCTGAGCAGCTCATCCTCATACACCTTCCTCATCTCCTCCGCTTTTTGTACTGTCAGTGGCTCGCCAGCATGACATATTCTTGATCCAGCTACTTCAGGTCCATGATAACTCGAATTAGGCAAGCGCTTCCATAGTTCGAGTAGGCGTCTCTCCCGGTCTTCCTTCCCTTCTTGCTCTCGGAACTCGAGGAGACTGTGTGGAAGTGGGTGGAAGGGAGGAGGGTCGGACCTCAGTCGCGGAATGAAGGGCCGATCTTGAGCGCCGGAGAGACAGGATTCATAAAGGTCGTGGCCTGTGGGGCGTTTTTCTGGAGCCATGAACTCAAGCCGGGCGAGATAGTAATTTTATGAAGCCCGGAGATGGTCGGAAACTTTAGCAATGTAGTCTTCATAGAGACATTCTGCACGTTTTTGAAACGTTCAGCTGGCGTGCTGATAGGCTAATATAAAACTTGACGGAGGGTTGTACTGTTTACCACTGCTTGCCGGAAACAAGTGGGGTGTGTCAAACGGGATTCGGCACACCGTGCCAAACTAGTTGTACATACATGTGGAAAACTCAGCATGTAAGTGCGCGTCTCTCTAAAAAGAGCATGGTATCGTATGAATGAAACGAACGTATGAAAAAGATAGAGCTACAGTAAGATAGTTTCATTGTTCACCAGAGTCCCAATAGCATTAGATATCGTTACACAAAGCCTGTTGCATTACAGACAGCCTAGCGTCACAAAACGCTTCAAGCCGCTTGCAATAGACTGCCACCATTTGCGGTTTGTACGAATAGGATCTCTAACAGGGTGTAAAGGAGGAAAATCAGAGGCATGCCCAGCAGCCTCGTTCTTGACAAGTGCTTGAACAGAGGGTCCAGTATTCTCGGTCCATTTGTCGGAATTAACAGTGAAATTGAGGGTGGAATTGAGAGTCGAAGGGCGTCTATCGTGACCAGGAGTGAATGTTGATGAGGCTATGGGAGCATAGGGTGGTTGAGAAGTTTTATTATGCCCAGCACGATACGGAGGAGAGGAGAATTCGTGAGTCAGGCTTGCGGGCGGTGTCGGCAGCGAGAATTTGGGAGGTGGGGGTGGAGGTTCAGACTTTTCCAGCGAGATAGATGGGGCCATGCCGTGCTCTGAATCACGGTAGGCCACAGCCAATGTAGAGTGCGGTCCCTTGTGTCAGGTGTCAGAGAGTTATTCAAAGGTGGAGTACGATACCTACCGTTAGCTGTGATATGATAGTGAGTGTTGGCGAGTCACACCCTGATTCACTTGATTTCGATCGTTTGCGCTGGTTAGACAGGGGTGGTGTCGGTGGTCGATACCCCTGTAACGTGTGAAGGCCCGATCAGGAAATACTTAGAAACTACCCACTTCATGATAAGAAGGCTGCTTGACAGTGTAGCGTAATGAGTGTGCCCAGGGCGTGGGTGAACTCGGACGAGAGATGGGCTCCTCGTCGTGGAAGCTCCCAGTAGGCGTGGGAGGGGTGAATGTCATAGCTCCTGATGTTCCAAAATCCTGCGATATATGTGAGAGTCGACTACCTTGACCGGCAAGCATGAGCGTACAGTATTTGAGGGTGACAGCTTTTCCGGAGAGTGTTCGATATCGTCCCTATGAGCGTCAGGGCATGATGGGTCTACTACTGTGTCAATGGCAGGTAGAGTGGACGTAGTTCTTCTTTCTCTCGAGACCGCGCGCTCAATTACGTCACGCCAGTCGGAAGGTAGCTGAAGAAACCGGGGAATGTTCAGCTCCACCGGCTGCGCACGTGTAACATTGTACTCACAGGAGGTGCATCCAGACCTACGGGGGGATGCGAAAAAGAAAGTCGTCTTGCAGAGGTGGTTGGAGAACCATGAGGTGAAGCGGGAGGAGACGGAATAAATTTTGGGACAGGCTTCCTATAACTCGATGCTCGACCTCCTAACTTCGTGACTGACATCGTGGTGGGATAGACGGTGTGCTGAGAAGGGAGGACTTATATGTGATGACCTCTTGGGTCAAAGCGTATGTGGCCAATTGTACCACAGTTGTGGATGTTGTTTTGTGGACGAAAATTCAAAGCAACGGTATAACAATTAAGGAAAATAATAACGAGAGAGAAGGACTTGGCTTCATATAGGAAAGTTGAGTACGCCTCGAGTTTGGAAGTCATTAAAGCTTGGGAAACGTTCTCTCTCGTCAGCAGCCGTCTGGGCGCACAGGAGGCTCACCTCATGTATGCAACACGTGTGGCTGCGTTTGACTGACTACAATCACAATGAGACAACGGATCGCGACGAGCGCGAGTCATGACACACAGGTCAGAGGGGAGTTCTCGCTGATCCCAAGAGTGCTACCGGCGGGCATTCATGAATCCTTGACTCGATTAGTGGAATAAAGATCGGGTTTTCCACAACCGTAAGGTCTTCATAACATCATTCATAGAACACGGCGCTCACGTACCTGATCAACCAGGATAATGCCGAGTTTTGTGAGATCCAACTCATTATGATCCCCTACATAGTGGCAAAAACACAACCTTCGGAGCTAGTCTAACCCAATTTTGGTATTGGTATACGCTCAGTGCAAGTTGGAATGAATGAAGCGTCAGAAGACTCCACACTTCGAATTTTCCCCAACATGCTACAAATCTTACTCCATAAGTGTAAACGATAAAAAATATCACGAGAAGTGAAGCACAAGTTCTATTGACATTCCCGGGTCCCAAAATTCGCTATGAGAATCGTTGATAGAAGACTATCAAACGATGACCAGTCACTACACCAATAGCAAGAACATAATAGTGTATCAAGAAGATCTATGTATCAGAATCGCGTAGTTTGTATGCGAGGTGTGATTGACGTGAATTGACGTATGAGGTACAGGTCAGGTCATTAAATGGCGTTACTTGATGAATAGACAGATGGAAGCGCTTGAAGCTGAAGAGCGTATTGATGGTGGGTAAAAATGAAATAAATCAAGGGTATCGATGTGATGCTCAACCGAGTCGGTGGTAAACCCAAGCTAAATGATAACGCGCTCCCGTCGTGGGATTATAATCGCTAGTGCAGGCAAGGCGGATGCAAACTCCCGGAACCCGTCGTGAATAGATAGATGAAGTCATGATCGATGAGATATGAAGCACGGCTGGAACTTCAAGGAAGGCTAGACTTCTCTTGAATGAGAACTTCCAGCTGCTGCTGGTCCCCACGTCGCGTACGTGATCCCGAAGGGAGCCGCATCTTCGATCGCCATTCTTCCACCCATGTCCATCTTGAGACACGTTCCTCTTGACACGGGCTTGATCTATTAGATTGTGGCGAGGAAGATGCCGAGATCAAAGCGCGCAACCGCTCGCGTCCGAGGATAGGTGCTAGGGATAGGAATGACAAAAAGGCAAGTTTGACGAGAATGTCCGGGGACGTTAGCAGTGACGAAACTGTTTGCTGCGATGGGGAGGTCGTGGATGCAACGGTTTGGAGGATATCACCGATCTGACGTCAATGGTCATTTGGGCACACCAAACTCAGCAATTCAATTCCTACCTGACAGGTAACTGCTGTCCAAGGGAGGCACCCAAGGAAGGCACCGAGTAGACAATCGGAGATCGCAACACCGCACACACCACAAGCGATGTTAATTCCCGACCAAGGCACAACACCAACGAGGCGAAGGACGGACAAGCGTACCCACGTCGGTGACTTTGATTTTTCACCGGTGCTCAAATTGGATTCTCCCTCCAAAGCACTCCGGGTCATATGCAGTGCACGTGGAAATAGGCGCGACAGAGAAGGCGCTAACGGCACACACAAGAGAGTTGCGCAAATTGAGCCGAGTGTAGTCAATACAGAAAGCAGTAATGTAGCTAGAACGGGATGAAATAAAGCTCCCGCCAAGACGTTCTAATTTAAAGAAAAAAAATATGTAAATTCAAACTATGATGATTTGGAACTCGCTCACCCAAATGACGCTGCCAGGGATTGACCAAGCGTGTTTCCAGACTGCAGTGACAGACAATACGCCGATGACGTGTGCTAAAGGCAGGGGACCACTTTGTGAATATGCATGCATTTCTCGACCTAGCGCAGCAACCTCAGGTAACGTCCTGGGGAAAACCACGGAAATGGGTAAGGAATAGAGGGATAAGAGAACTACTGCCGTTGTGAGCGGGAAGAGCAGCATCACCAGCAATATAGGGGCGTGGACCTGGAATAAAAAGCGTTAGGTTAGCCAGGGTGAAAACTGTGGGTAGAACGAACCGACGGAGCGCGCCACCACCGTGCATGTGTTCGGGGTGCATCCTTCTCGTTATAAACGTCACCAAATGTTGTTTGCTGCGAGGATGCAGATATTGGTAAGAGTAAATCATCCTGCACTGCGGACTGTGGAGACGAAGGAGTAGACCAGTTTATTGGGTGACGAATGGGCACGTGCAGGAGATCTAAAAAGCCGGAAGCAATGACTGTGAACATGGAAGGTCGGTGGGCCGGTTCAGGCGAGGCAAGTATTTGAGCAGTTTCGAAGTGTGATGGTGTAGATGGTGTAGATGGTTCGGATTGTTGAAGAGGGAGAATGAGTGAAGAAGAACGTCGTCTCCCCAACGTGTTTATAGTGAGTGCAGGACGGATATTCGTAGAAGAGGCACGACTGCGATTAGGCGGTGGAACAGCCAAGGACATGAAAATAATATTGCACTGGACGTGGCAATCAGAGAACAAGTAGAGATGGAATCAGGGTGGGTATATAAATGTTTCAAAAGTCTTTCAACTTTCAACTTGGAGTTTTGAAAGACAAAAGCCCCCAACGTCCCGTTATGACAAAAAATAAACAAAATACGTAAAAACTACTGTCACACTTTCGGCAACTGACTGATGCAATCCCCGGCAGTGCGGAATTCATCACTTGCGTTTCAAGAACGTTGACTCATACAGTCCGGTGACAAATCAGCCATCGTCAACATATGACGCAACCCGGTACGACAAAGTGACGGTGAAATTGGAGTTTCGATGCATAGATGACATAGCTAACACCCCTCTTCGTCGCATACAAAAATGACCCTTCAGTGTGCTCTCCTGCTCTCCTGGATAATGTTACCAAGCTCTTCCAGTTTGCGCTTTGCGCGAAGTAGTGTACCAAGCTAAATAACAACATGAGTCTGGCGTCTATGCTGCATTGAAAAAACACCCACCCGTTTCTTCGTCAATTTTCTTGCCTTCTTATCCTGTAGATGTATATCAGAACACGACTGGCTCTCAACAGACTGAATCAACCCACCTTGGCATTTCTCAGCAGCTCCAGTACCCGACGCTCATACGGTGCAAAGCCAGAAACTTCTCGCACAACAGACCGCACAAACTTGTTTTTTGTCGATTGACTGCCCTTGCGGTGACTTGGGCGTGTGGTCTTAGGAATGGGGGTAGTGGGGTAGCCCTTGTTCAGGCCATAGCGGAGGTCTGCATCCACATTCGAATCAGTAGCACTACTGGTCGAAATAAGTCACTCACTGCTTCGCACCATTTTCTTGTCGAAATCTTCAAGGATGCGTTATTGCTGGCGTCCAAGTCGTATCTCTTTGCGTTTCAGGTGAGTCACGTGTATCAAATTGTGGCTGGTGGTGCTGTATAGTTTCTTATGCAATGTATTCCCACACATAATACTTGAAGTGGTGTGTAGATAAAACCGGGAGACTTACCGAGCCTGAGGTCGTGCTTGGAGAATTTACCATAGTAAACGGTCCTCTAGATGGGCTTGCGGACCACGCGTGCCAACTCCGAGCTTAAATTTTATGTTTGACGAGGCGGAAGACATACATAGCCAAAAAAAAACTGAAATGTATGTATGCAGTGTTGTACACTATTAAGTGATCTATGCTTTGATTGCAGTCAGGGATGTGCAATAAGACATTGGAAACCTAGATAATCTGTGCAGCTGTGTCGCGGGCTCATTCTGCGCCCACAGCTTAGTACCGCACGACTTTCACCCTTCCTGGAGCACGCCCCGAGGTGGCCGCGTTGTCTTCTGTATGAGGCACTGCAATGGAGGTTGGCGATGTCCGCGCGGAGGAGGGGAGGTGTATGGGTGTAGGTGGCCGGAGCGAATCGGCGTATTGCTCACCTCGGGTTTGGTGCCTCCGCGAGCCTCCTTCCTCTTCGTCCTCCTCCTCTTCGTCATCTTCCTCTTCTTCATCGTCCTCAACAGTTTCCTGTCACATGGATGAGTGAAAGTGTCTCCGGCATGGAGGTTTTATCTTCCCACCGCATCAAAGTCCTCCATCTGTCTATCATCCTCGTCAACCTCCTCTTCTTCATCGTATTCCTCGTCATCTATCCACCGACCTCTCCAGTCCACCATATCCAATTCTTCCGGGCTCTCCGGTCTCAACCGCAACCATTGCATGCGGGGTCCTGTCTTAGCTCGTTCGCTGACTTTGAAGCCGTATATTCGTGGTTGATAAATGTGACCTGCCGGACGTTTCTGTCCTCCGTGAGGATTTGGATTGATGAAGGGTGAAGGCCGCGAAGAACTACTACCCGATCCACTGTGTGGAGAGCGTCCGGGAGACATGGATGATCCTGGCGATGCTGAAGGCTTGTAGAATGGTGCTGGAGCGAGCTCGCGATAGCTTTGGAAAAATAAGTGTGAAAAAGTCGTTCCAAAGAAGGCCCCTACGTCCCTCGAGGTCTAGGTGAGAACCACTGACGGACCGCAGAAATGCAGCTCACACACCATCAACTCCCTGGAAACGACTGCTCGGCGGTGCATAAATATCATTGCAATTGGGACAGAAAAGTTTAACAGTGTCGAGGCCGGGTATATCAGAGCGACCGCATGGGACAACATTGCAGCTCACGCAGTAGACACGCGGGCAGACGCCGAAGACGGCGCTTTCATACTTATCGACCTATAAGAAAGCACGATCGTGTAGATCAAGTGCGTTAGTGTATGTAGGGCGACACTCACCATTGCTTGCAATCCAGCACGCGTCAGTATGAAACGTTGATGTACTAAACCATACAGCAGTTCAGCTGATGCCTCGACGATTGACACGTCGGGTATTTTTGACGAATCTTCGTCTGTCGACCGAGTGAGATTGTGAGGCCAGATAAATGAAGCAACATACCAGGTTCCACGTCCAACACCATCTCCATTGCCTCCTTCCAAAACGGCACCATGGCATTCAAGCCGGTAAGGTTGAAGTCATCCTCGATAAAATCTTCCGATACTTCGCAGAAGTACTCGTGTCCAGGCAGGGAACAAAACCAACTAATCCACGTAAGGGTAGATGTAGGTGTAGACGATGCTGAAAATAAGTATCGAGCACGTCAGTAAGCTCCCGATGGTTTTCCTCATAGTCAAAAAAATGCAGCAGGAAAGTTAAGTCCGGAACGAAGGCTAGGTTGATACGCACTGTAACCCTCTTCAACTTCCTCCATGACCTCGTCGCCCTCACCAACACCACTGACGGCCTCTTCCTCGTCAAGCTCGACTTGCTCCTCCTCAAGCTCGAGCGGATGGGACATAGGATTCACTTTAAGTCAGACAAGCTGACGGGCTGTGGTCTGCATCATGTTGCTCGAGAAGTTCCAGATATATATTCAAACTCCGCTCGCGCGTTTACAGCACCTACAATCTTTGCTATGCATAGTCTTAGAAAAGTTATAGTGATCGAAGGCCAGAGGGACATCGCAGCAAATCGAACAGATGAAATACCTTCGTAGCACATATGAATGTAATAATTGATTTCTAGTCCAACTCACATCGCCTGGAAACTGCATGTCACCTGTTCCTTCACATGGCCAGCCCAAAAGGACGATCCCATGATAACAAGCAGCAACAATTGCCCAGTAACCCAACTGATGATAGTGTATGATGAAGCCCACCATCCTTCCAATGCGACAATCTCCGCTGCGAAGGTGCTGATAGTCGTTAGACAGCCGCAATACCCATCTCCTAAGCCTTGAAGCACCGAGCACGTATTGGGGGACACAGCAGACGAGAGACCTTGCATGACATGGAAAAATCCGAGAAGAGCGGTTCCAAAAGAGTTCGCGATGAAAGTGCCAAGGGGCATTGCCTTTATGCGGGGATTCAAATATATGGACAGAAGGTACCGAGTTAATGTACCAGGGTATGAAAATAGGAGTGCAGCGGTTGCTTGGTGGCGGAAATTGCTTGGCAGTAAGAAGTAAGCCGGAATTGTTGCCGCATATGTGAGGATGGAAAGGATGGTAAGCGTGTATCGAATGTTCTTGGTAGGCGGTTGGGGGGATGGAAAATATGGCACAGCTAGTCCACATACATATATCCCAAACTTTAAAGATGCCAGTGATAGAGCAAGGGTTACCCAAGTCTTCGTAAGACCGTCTACGAACTGCCGACGTAAACGGTAAGACACCGACATGAATTGAACGGCGGAAACAAGGGTCGGCTTACATCTCGAAGTCCGCCTCTGTGGAACTGACCAGTGTTCACCCACGAGTCAAACACGTCCAATTGCCACCCAGAAAACGTTGTCAGTGATCCACAAAACCCTGTGGCTCAATTAACAAAGCGTTATAATTCGAACCACAGGGGTACTGACCAGTGGTCATAGCCGTATACAACGGACCATAACTGTGGAGTGGATAGGTATAAAAAGGCTACGCGATGTGAAGAAAATGGAAGGCGTACAAATTACCAAAGGGAACCTTCATTCTTAGCCCAACACCCATAATAAAGCACCCCGTGGCCTGGACGTAAGCCAAAGGGAAAATAGACTGCCCATCGTATGTCGTGAGTGCTTGCAACCCAAGCCGTGCGAGGACTCCAAAGATAGATGCAGGCATGAGAAGGGAAAGCACATGAATTGATAAGGGTCGGTAAATTTTCGCAGGCGGGAGGTCTTCGGCTTCGGAGGGAGGACGATCGATGCTAGCGATTGAATTTGCATAATCTGTCGTTTCATGGTGGGCTGTGAGAGACCCTACATCAGGGCACCGTTGTGATGAATAGTCCTCAGGTATTGGTGATCGCTTCTCGGTGACTACCGATATGCCATTGCGGAGGGTGTGAATCCGACCGGCGGACGAGTGGGTATGCGGCGTGCATCCCTCATCTATGATCTGTTTTCCCTGACCTGTGGTGTGGGTATTTGAACCTTGTGTGCCTAGCGGTTTGTTCATTGTACTTGTAGACCAATAACTGTACGGCTTTAAACTTAGATTAGGTGAGAATCATATATCCAGCGCGTACTTTGCAAAATCGGCAGCCGCGCTCGACTACGGCAGGCACTGGCAAGTTGACCAACAAAGGGGACGAACAAGCTTGTGTTCTGGAGTTCGTACGTAGGCCGGAGCCCTGACGTGATGCAGGAAATTATAGGACTCCTGTGTCGGATGTATAAGATCTGGTAGAAGTACTCGCGGTCGCATGGGCACGCACCTAAACTTGAAAAAAAAAAAAGCAGTACCAACTGATTTCCGCAAGCACACGAAGCGCTAGCGTAGCTGCGAGCTGAAACGAAGTGGGCAAGAGACAAGAAAGTACTTTTACCCAAGGTCCCGATAATTTGACTCCGATACACGGATACCCAATTAGTCCCGTTTTATCACGTGACATTATACATGTGCTCGTCCGGATTCATCCGTAATGCGCCCAGAATAGAACGAACGCTGGGTTGTAGAACTGAGCTTTTTCATTTGGACACTCTTACACTTTTCCGAAACAAAAATGCTGGCTCGCCGGTCGATCGTTGGTGTTGCGCAAGGCGCGTTCAGGTCTGCACAGGTCAACTGATTTCTGTTTCTGCTTACGCCGGTGGAGACTTACGTTACCGTTGTAGCCATTCAGACGGTATGCATCTTCCTCACCGACTGCTGCTTTTGCTGGACACAAGGGCAGCAATGTGAGTGTTAGAACAAGCTTCGTATTTCAGCTCTTACCTAGTTGACAGGGCAAATATACCGTGACTTTGATTCCTGGAGATGGTTGGTTCAGTCGTCCAGTCGAGATTCCCATAATTGACGTCAGAACTCAGGTATTGGACCAGAGATCAGTGAGTCGGTCAAGGACATCTATGCCGCTGCAGAGGTTTGTTGTTCAGTTTTCTAATCAAGATCCACGTGACTTACCCTCCAATAGGTCCCCATCGAATGGGAGGAGGTTAGTGTTACACCCGTCCTGAAAGCTGGGAAAACGGTTATTCCGGATGTTGCAATTAATTCGGTGAAGAAGAACACCGTTGCTCTGAAAGGTGCGTCAATCATCGCTAGAAAGAGCACGAATACTAAATGCGATTCATAGGACCTCTGGCAACACCGAGTATGCTCCGTCTTTATCCTTGTTCACACGTATACTGAGCCTTCTTAAGTTGGCAAGGGTCACGTCTCTCTGAATTTGACTCTGCGTCGGACGTTTAACCTCTTCGCGAATGTTCGGCCCTGTATTTCAATTAAAGGCTTCAAGACTCCTTATGACGACGTTAACACCGTTCTGATTCGGGAAAACACGGAGGGAGAGTACTCCGGTATTGAGCACGAGGTAAGAGTGATGCTGTGATATGTAAGTATTATTTACGTGGGGGTTCTAGATTGTGGATGGAGTGGTCCAGTCGATCAAACTCATTACATGGGATGCTTCTGAACGTGTTGCTCGTTACGCATTCCATTATGCACAGGCTAGCGGGAGGAAGCGAGTCACTGCTGTACACAAGGCCAATATCATGTGAGGGTATTTTAGTCAAGGGCCACGCATGAATACTGATTTATGTCAGGAAAATGTCAGATGGCATGTTCTTGTCCGCATGTCGCCAAGTTTCCAAGGACTTCCCGGATATCGCCTACGATGAGGACCTTTTGGATCGTGTATGCCTACAGGTAATATACAACCACGAGGCTGATGTAGCAAACAGAGCTGAGTGATGTTCGTATAGATTGTGCAGAACCCCCAACCTTACTCCAACCGGGTTATGGTGATGCCTAATCTCTATGGTGATATCTTGTCGGATATGTGCGCTGGCTTGATTGGTGGCCTTGGTTTGACACCTTCCGGCAACATTGGTCGTGTAGGTCGCATTACTCGTTATGCAGCTCAATTCTGACGCCCTGTTGCATAGGATGCATCGATTTTTGAAGCCGTGCACGGGTCAGCTCCTGATATCGCAGGTATGGCTTCCTTTGTTCTGTTGGTATGACTGATGCCGAGACAATGAAATACAGGGAAGGGATTGGCTAACCCTACTGCCCTCCTTTTGTCTTCTCTCATGATGTTGAGGTAAGTCAATTCAGTTCGGAACTTGCCTTAGCTTCGAGACTGATCCGGGATACTCGTATAGACACATGAACTTGAACGATCACGCGGCAAAGATCGAGGAGGCTGCCCTTGGTGTAAGAGCGTTTCTTATTACGCATATGTTTCTGACGCGCGTTACAGACGATCGCAGAGGGCAAGACTATCACAGGGGATTTGGGTGGAAAAGCGTCGACTAAGGAGTACACGCGTGCCATCATCGAGAAGCTGAATGCATGATTGTTGGCGTAGCATAGCCTGGCATTTGTAGACAGTATATATCTACCAATATTAGTTAGATCTGCTTGTTCGTTTGGGGTAATCGTGGGAAATAGTGGTAGCCTGCGGATGTGATAGGAAAATGAGGGATGTTGGCTCTGTTCTTACGACGACCAACTTTAAGAATCCATTCCACGCCTACACACGGCATTCACTCTTCATAATCCCTCACTCGCCCTACAGGGCAAAGACGACAATAATTCTACACTTTCCTGCACATCCAGGTCAGCTTCACCAGCGCAAAACTCTTGTTCAACTGATGAACATTGGCCAGACAAGTCTACTCCAGAAAACAAATAGTCCCAAAAACATTGAATAGCCTTGTAATAGCTTTTATACGATACGAACGAAATGACCGACGAATCTACTCCCAACCTACCGAAGAAAGGCGAGAAGAGACCTAACAGAGATTCGAGGAGAACTTTGTCAAGTGTTCGGCCATCTTCTGCAGCAGGTGACCTTCCAGGTGCCCCTGTGACCGCCAACAAGAAGCCCGCTAGAGGGGTGTCTATCGCTGGTGGTGCGGAGTCCGGTTCAGACACTAACAGAAAGGCTCCTGACTCCAAGAAGGCCGACCCTCGTAAGAACCCGAGCGGTGGAGCCCAACGCAACGGCAGTCACCGCAAAGGTCAACCTTCTGCACCTCAAGGTAACCGCCTCATGAAGGAACGCACCCATTCCTCATCTCCCGCACCCCTTTCGGCATCAGAATCCAGTGATGCATTGTCCTCTTTGCAAAGAGTCATTGCCGACCTGAAGACAACTTCGCCTCCTAATCAATCTTCCTCTCCTGCGACTAACAATTCACTCGCTGCTTCCATGCATGCCCCGCAAGCGCAACTTTCAAACCTTCCTGCCAACGCGCCCGTGTTTCAGCCGGGTGCTTCTGCTTTCCCGGCGTCCACTCTCGTAGATGCCGCTAGGCACAGGAAAGCTGCATCGCTTGGCACCGCCGGTGGTCCTGCTAACTATAACTCCTTCTCGCCTCACCTGGGCGCTATGATGGAGGACGCTGAAGATGGTCCCGGAGTCGAAGACGGCGAAATCTCCGAGCATTTTTTCCCCCAACAAGGACACCAGCCCCGCTCTCAGTCTCATAGCTTTATGGCCCCTCGTTTTGCTGCTCTCGCAGCACAAGAGCAAGATGTTCTCGGACCTACCGGTCGTCCTCAGCTTGCCCCTGGCTTCATGTTCGGAGCGCGTAGGAGAACTAGCTCCAATGTTCCCGTCGGTCCCCCTATCAATGAGGAAGACGTCAGATTCCAGTTCCCTCAGCAGCAATATAACTTTCCTTCGGATGAGCAACCCCAAAGGAAGCCTGAAGGTGACATTACAGGCATCATGGCCGAACAGGTATGATTCGACCGTGTTGTGTGCTATACTTTGCTGAAAATATCGTAGATTGCCCTCCAGAACCAGATTGAGGCTCTTCAGCAACAGCAACAGGCTTTGTATCAGCAGCAACTCGCGTCGAATCAAGTGCTATCCTTACAAAATCCAAGTTTGGTCCCTAACAGGCACAGGCGTGTCCAAAGTACATTGCCGTCCAACATGGGTGGAAATATGGGCGCCGTCAATACCTTCACCCCTATGGGCCAGTTCAACAGCATGGGCAGTCTTGGTCTTGGTCTTGATAGTCAGCCACCCGGTCTCCCACGTGGCCACGGCAGGCGACACAGTGTCAATGTTGTGAACAAATCCAATCAAGCTCAGGGTTCAGTCAGCTTCCCTTACAGTGGTCAGGACGGTTTCGATGACGGCTTCACCCCTCCTCCTGGCTTTGGTGTTCACTCTCGCACCCCTTCTCGAGTTGATTCTAGCTGGCGCATCAGTAAGTTTTATCTTAATTGTTTGTATATCTGATTTTCATGACTATTCAGACGGAGGTGTTGGCGCCATCCAAGGCAACAATGCATTCGCTGCTGACCTTGCACAAGCACAAGCACAGCTTCAGAGTTTGCAGCAATTCCGTGCAGCAGCCGGTGGCCATCATCACAAGATGCCGTCCTTTTCATTCCCTAACATGCTTCCGAACATGATGGCCGCAAACATGATGGGTCTGAATATGGGCGGCGTCAGCTTGTTGCAACAACAGCAACAACAGCAGCAGCAGTTTCAGTCGCAGCTTCAGCAACAGTCCAACCAGCCCCAACGCAAATCTCTTTTCGCTCCTTACTTACCTCAGGCTTCGCTCCCGCCACTCCTTGCAGCTGGAAAACTAGTTGTTGGTATCTTACGAGTCAACAAGCGTAATCGCTCGGACGCATACGTTGCTACTGAAGTCCTTGATGCAGACATCTATATATGTGGATCGAAGGATCGTAATCGTGCACTCGAGGGCGACATTGTCGCCGTGGAGCTTCTCGACGTTGATGAGGTGTGGGGAACTAAGAAGGAAAAAGAGGAGAAGAAGCGCAAGAAGGAAGAGAACTCCGCATACGACTTGAAGTCATCCGCTGTGCGCCGTGACGACAAGAAAAAGGACGACGTTGAAGTCGAGGGTCAAGGTTTGATGCTATTCGAAGATGAGGAGTACGTCTGCATCATTCTTTCCCTTTGTTTCACTGAGTCATTTGTTTCTGCCAGGGTTACCGATGATGTGAAGCCTCAGTTTGCAGGGCATGTCGTTGCTGTGGTCGAGCGTATGCCTGGCCAACTCTTCTCTGGCACTCTTGGCCTTTTGCGGCCTTCGTCTGCTGCAACTAAGGAGAAGCAGGAGGCTGAGCGCAGGGAACGTGAAGGCGACCGTGGCGATGAGCCCAGACGTGGACCCATCGAACGTCCGAAGATCGTGTGGTTTAAGCCCACGGACAAGCGCGTGCCGCTCATTGCTATACCAACTGAACAGGCACCCGTGGACTTTGTCCAGAACTCTGAAGCATATGCGAACAAGCTGTTCGTTGCTTGTATCAAGCGTCATGTCAGTGACTTTGGGCTATTGTATGGCGACCTTACTGATGTTTCCTATAGCCTATCAGTTCTCTCCACCCGTTCGGTACATTAGCTGAAGAACTTGGTCCTATTGGAGACATTGAAGTCGAAACCAGTGCCTTGTTGAAAGACTGTAACTTCCCTACTGAGGAGTTCTCGGACAGTGTTCTTAAATGCCTGCCTCCTACGCCTTGGACGTGAGTTCTTGACTACACTCTCAAGATATGCGTTGACAGTGTCCTCGACAGTGTCCCGGAGAGGGAGTACGAGCTCCGGAAGGATCTTCGTCAAGAGCGCATTTTCACCATTGATCCTCAGTCTGCTAAGGACCTTGATGACGCACTATCCATTAAGGCCAATGACGATGGTACCTATGATGTGGGCGTGCACGTTGCTGACGTCTCCTATTTCGTCAAACCTAATACTGCTCTTGACCGCGATGCTCGCAAGAGGGCAACTAGTGTGTATCTTGTTCAGCGCGCTGTACCCATGCTTCCTCCCACTCTTAGCGAGGAGGCATGCAGTCTTAACCCGGGTGTTGAGCGCCTAGCATTCTCAGTTGTCTTTACCATGACCAAGGAGGGTAAAGTCGTCCAGAAGTGGATGGGCAAGACCGTCATTAAGTGAGTGTTATCTATTAATACTATGCTTATTTGTCTCATTTGATGCTAGATCTTCTGCGAAACTGTCATATGCCGAAGCTCAAAGAGCTATCGATGGCCACGATCTAGGTGATGTTGAGGTCGCTTCGGAACACAGCGCATCAGCGATCGAGCATGACGTCAAAATCTTGAATGATCTTGCAAAGCAGCTTCGCGTGAAGCGCTTCCAGGATGGTGCTATGGGCCTATCGTCCACGAGCCTCAAGTTTACCCTTGATGAAGACGGACGCCCAGTGGACTGCGAGCGGGCCGAAAATACCAATGCGAACAACATGATCGAGGAGGTTTGTTTGAATTGTATTTAAGCTCTATCGAAAACTGAGTTGAACAACTGTAGTTCATGCTGCTAACCAACACCGCCGTCGCGCAGCGTATTGCCGTTCACCTTCCTGAGCAGGCCCTGCTTCGTAGACATGATACACCACTTGAAAGACGTCTCGTGAGTTGATCCTATATCTGTGGTCTCACACTGCCTACAACCTTGTACAGAACCTTTTCATCGAGCGTGCCAAACGACTTGGTATCGATGTCGATATCTCCTCTTCTGGTGCCATCATGAGGTCATTTGAGGCTATCACGAACCCGACTGCCCGCCTGGTGTTAGAGGTGATCTCCTTCAAAGCTACGCAGCGAGCGAAATATTTCTGCGCCGGTATGCTGGACATCGCGAAGTACGGCCACTATGCTCTAAACGTCCCCCTCTACACACACTTCACCTCTCCTATTCGCCGCTACGCTGATGTTCTTGTGCACCGTCAACTCGAGTCGGTTTTGCAAGGCGGAGGTAAGCTACGTTCTTTAACATCTACCTCATATCCTAACGCATCGCAGTGGAACCCAAATTTACCATGGACCGCGACGCCGTTGCCAAGATTGCTCAACAGTGCAACATGTTCGTGCTATCTCAGCAATTACTGTCCTATACTGATTTTTCATTTTTGTGAACAGCAAAAAGGACTCGGCGCAATTGGCACAGGAGCAGTCCACTCATCTCTACTTATGTGTTCTCATTTCGGACCTCACACAACGATATGGTCCTGTCATTCGCCCAGCCAAGGTTGTTGGTGTCCTTGAATCTGCGTTTGATGTTCTGGTCCCCGAGTTTGGCATTGAGAAGCGGGTCCACGTCGACCAAATGCCGATTGACGTAAGTGTGACACAACTAATGTATGAGAGGGACATACTGACTGTTAACTAGAACCACGTTTATGATGAGCACTCACATACCTTGCAAATCTATTGGTCGAACAAGGACGTCATTAGCTGGCTAGCAGAGAACAGTGATGACGAGCACTTGAAGAAGGTCAAGCAGAACGCCGAGGCCCATGCAGTCAAGATGGAAGTTGCATCTCGCTCTGTACATGATGAAAAAGCCCTCTTTGATGAGGATGATGCCGACGAAGACGAAGACGAGATTGTGTTAGGGAGGGAACCTGAAGCTGAAAAGGAACCAGAGACCTCGAAGCAAAGGCTACTATCTGCCGCCAAGGTCCAGCCTGTGTTTGAGGGATTGCGAACCACGCCGTCCGGTCACAAGATCCAGGACATCAAGGAGCTGATGACTGTTCCGGTGCGTGTTTCTTCTTCTGATGCATATCCGTTTTGTTGACATGTATCCCAGGTTATCGTGACCGTCGATTTGACCAAGAGCCCACCTGTTATCAAGGTGTACAGCGTCAACCCTTATGCCGAGCAGAAGAAGTAGTGCTCCCCATCTACCAATGATGACAGGAACATTTTGTGTACGATATGTAACCCGTTTTGATACTCCATGCTCTCTTTTCCGATCCCCTTCTTTGTTACTAACCCATGGTCAATTTGCACACGGTCTTTGTATTAGTATTCGGTCATCCACATTTCTTACGTTCTCTCACCATCATCCGTTCTTGCTGTTCGGTATTCGATCATTGTGGATAGCATTAGTTCGTCGTTCATCGTATGAAATCTCATATGTTCTATGCTCTCGAGACCTTTGCAATGTCAAAAGGAGTGATCACACTGGGGGAATAAGGTGATGTTTCCTTGGAGAAATATTCTGAACACACTATCATTGATCGATGACAGAATGTTACCAGGCTGAACCCCTTTGTAGAACAGTGAAATTTGAATCTCATTGGCTAGTGATTATAACATTTGTTCAAAATGAAAGGAAGATGTTTCGCCATACTGTAGAGTGATCCCAGTCTGTCTTTAATCATACTGCAATCAAGATTTTACTTCCAGAAAAAATGAATCTGCCCCCGGTGATTGAATTTGTCGTGTTCTACAATATGATAAGAATGCGAAATGCTACAGTGAAATGAATGTGAATTGTATATAATATCACTATGCAAGATGCTGGTGGATTACAGTTATAAAACAGATAGGTATGAAAACAAAAGGCATCACGGTCATGACAAACATCGTGCGCGTCATATCCAGGTGGAAATTTGAGCTTGTCGAGAGCTTGGGGTATTATCTGCGTTTTCTTCTCTGCTCCGGCTGCGTTCACGAAGTGTGCCACTCGGCGGAGGCGCCACTCGCGTCGACTTGCTGCTGGAGCGAGAAGATGAACGTCCAGGCTCAGTGTTTTCCTGGACGGTATGCAGGGAGTGGATGGAAGCTGCGCTGCTTACACTTCCGCGCGCATGGTGAACCACGCTGCGCCTGCTACACAACTGGTCGTTGCAAAGCTTGAACAACTCCTCCAAGCCAAGATAGTTGGCTTCGTCACGAAGCTCGAGGAGCGCCTCGAGCCTTGCACGCGACGAGGAGCCAAGTTGAACTGCCCTAGGAATGATAGCGGGGTTTTCTGGAGTGGAGAGAGGAGTGCGGAGGTAAGACAAGATGTGGGCATATCTAAAATAGTGGCATGAGGATCATACACCAGTCTGAAACGGAAGGCACTTACGGAGCACTCGGCCTATCGAGGAACACATGTATATTCAAGGATGACTGGGGTATGAAGCCAGAAGAGGCTAGGTGGTCATGGAACATGGCGTTAAAGGCGGTGTCCGGCAATTCGGATATATCGCTTGCATTGGAGTAGAAAGATGCTGCTACTGATTTTCGTGGCAAGAGGGAAGTTACATAGTTTGAGAGGTAAGAGGGCCTTGAAATAAGAGAACGGAGGGTCGTGCGATGCGTTTCTGAGCTTGTCTCTATGGTGACAATGATCTTGGAAGGATCGATGGCACTGCTAGGAACAGCGGACAGGAGAATAGGTTCGAACGGGGGCTGGGGTGGTGTAGGAGAGACATTAACTGGAAGAGGTGGCACGGGCAGGATATTGTCCGGCAAAGTTGCGGAGGCCCTTGCCTTGAGAACGGGGCGAAGAGTTGTGGATAAGGACAACGGTGGAGGAGGTGGAGGACGGGTTGGGCATGGAGGTGCATGTGCCTCTTTCAGAGGAAGACTGGAAGCACTATCATTTGTCGGGGTGGGAAGCCGTCCGACATGCATGGCCAAAAACTCTTTTGAAGGCGGAGGCGGGGGAGTATCTGGAAGGGCAGGCAAACCCATTCGCTCCTCAGAAAGGGAATCCAAAGCGGACTCACATCGGGCACCGTCATCACGAGCCGCAAACATGACAGCGGTACCAGACAGCGCCTCTCGGGGAGTCCTCACGACGATGGCACCGCTTCCAAGTGGCCCACTACGTTTTAGATTGAAGATTTCCAAAGAGTTGTCAAACCTAGGCTCTGATATGCGAAAAGGCTTTGGTGCAGCTGTGACATGCTGTGAAGTATTCGAGGAAGAACTGGTGTTGCGATTAAGCCAATTCATTGGGTTGGAAATTGAAGGGCCTTGTTTATGAGTTCGTGGAGGAGTAGTTGGGGGTGATAGTGGCGACGACTGTGTTGTATTAATTATAGGATATGAAATGGGTGGTAGTGGACGCTTTGGGGTGGTGGATATCATGGTGGAAAGAGAAGGTATAGGGTGGCTGGTCAAAGAGTACAAAATCGTTAAGAAGCTCCAGGAACAAAAGTTTACTTGAAAAACAAAAGAAAGTTCGTTTGGTCCACCGGTCATCGAACAACAACACCTGCCTTTTTAGGTCTACAAAGAAAAGTTAAAAACCATCCGTGCGAAATTATCCCGTGATGACTTCTTCACCTACCGCAAAATTCCAGAGCGCTTTACCTTTCGCCCTCCTGCCAATTTCACCCGGTCTATCTGCCCTTCATGCTTCTCGAGCACGCTCTCTCAACCCAGACCGCTTTGACTCTTCATCCCCAATCTATTGTTTGCAGTGCGGCTCATATCTGTTGTCCGATGGCTCTCTAGAGCTCTACAGACCAAGAAAGAGGAGAAAGATTGCTAACAAGAAATCCAACTCTATCAAATGTACCTGCCATCATTGTGGCTTTATTTCCTATACCTCAATTGATAGGGTCGGTCATTTCCCTAAACTGTCCGAGCCTACGAGTGGAGATAAACTATCACCTGAGGCATATCACAAACCGGAAGAGCTCCCGGTTCCGTCTGTGTCACGTTCATCCACGCCAGAAAGTTCATTCCCCGTGAAACCCGCCCTGTACACAAGGCCAAAAAAGAAGACGATGTTGCACGAGATGTTGGTTCGCAATCGAGAGAAGGAGGTTGGCAGGACGAAAACCCAGCAAAATACATCACAGAGTGGCCTTGCCGCGTTTCTCAGTTCATTATAATCATGTCAAGGTACGCAGTTGATTCACAAATAGTCCTCTGTTGTTTTCACAAAGGTCTGAAATTCTTCAACAGTGGTCATTCCAATAAAAGGGTACCTCGTCGACTCCAGCTTGAGGACACTGGGAATAAAGCGATCAGGCAATCCGGACATGGCAATGAATAGTGGAATGTGATATTCGTGATGCAACTCCGCGAACTCCAAATCTAGCTTTCGAGGTGAGCTGCATCCTAGCCCTTTGTTGATTGATCGATAGGTGAACGAAATTCATAAACAGCTTTTCCATGTCTACTCCACCGTCAATGAAATATCATTCATGGCAATAGCTGTACTCCCGATAGATCTCCAGTCTCAACGTGAAACTTCAACCAACTGGTTCCTTCGGTTTCATTTTTCTCCATTCGTAGTGGCTGGAATGACTGATGGTGCGGGGGCAGAACGTCCCCCCACCAACCGTAATCTCCCTCACAGCCGAGAGCAACGGCTTAACGATATGCACATCCACTCTCCGCAGTGTCTGAAAGTCTATCACCCGAATGTCGTTGTAACCAACTTTTGCAACATGGGAGGCGTACTGCGAATATGATGATGATATTTGTAGGTGGTAAATAAAATGATTGTGTCCCGGTAGCACGGAGATGGAAATACGAAACTGTTCAGTGATGTGTATAGGCGAGAGGGATTCGGTGCATCGAATCTGACAAGATCTGAATAGTAACCACACTCCAGACGAGATGTGTCGATATTTTGACTGGCCCAATAGTCGCATCCCTGCCATAATACCCACTGTTTCCCAATGCCACTTTTCAGGAAGGAAGATTTCGAGCACCTGAAGAAAGGCAGATTTTGCAATAATCGGCCTCAGATGCGGCATAAACTCCCCGCAATTGAGATTGATTGATGAATGACAATGGATTCAGTGCCCTCATTTGCTACAGTTGACTACAGTATCAAGTCCTGACTGCGAATAATGTCCCTGAGCCAATACTATATACTGGAGCGGCAAGGTCCGTATAGAACACAAGGCGTGGACTATATATCCTTGATGTAACAAGTAGAGTAAGTAATGAGCGAGATATAAATATAAAAGTCAGTGTCTATACCACAGGACTCGGAGAACCAGACAACTCCAGACCGCCCTGCAGTTTGTTGCTGTCGAAGGACGCTCGCTTATTTGGGACGAACCTTCCTGGCCAGAATGGAACGAATACAAGGATGGCCACACAAAGGGGAAGCGTATCGCCGACGTAGAATGCTGTCTCGCTTGCGGCGAGACTACCACCAAAGCCCTGAGCTGCCTCCACAACACGGTAGCAAGAACGAATCTAAACAAACATTATTTGAGGGCGACAGATCTCTGCAAGTAACACGAACCAGAATGCAGATACAACTGACCGCCAGGGCAGCGGCAACGGTTCGCCAGTCGCTACTCCAGTTTTTCTCAGAATCTCGCATCCAAACAGCCTGTTCTTGAGCGTGGACCTTGAAAAGGAATCGCCCATATACGACACAGAAGGAAAGGAGCGAGACGAATTGCAAAACCAAGCCGGCCAAAAAAATCTGGGAAATGATTAGACCTCACCAACGCCAGGCGCAAGAACGAACGTACGTGAAGTCCCGTCAAGGCAGAATTATAATCGCTGGACGTGGTCATTGAGGCTCCTACAGCCTTTGGCGCCACAAAATTAGGGAAGATCGTATATTCCCACTCGAAAATCAGCTCTCACCTGGATAACGAAGGTAGACACGTCGGACAATACGAAAATGAGGGTCAAGCGCCTTAAAAACAAGACGTGATGAGTACAGTCTAGGTCCCTGGCAAGGCGACCGAGGAAAACGTAATTCGCGGCGATGAAGAAACAGGGCTTTGAAGGATCAACAGACATTCACAGTCGCGGTTTGATGCGAACTCACAGATAATACGATAAACAAGTATTCGGCGATGTAAATCCCCAATGAATCAGGGTTGGCATGCAAAGCGAAGCGAAACCCAAAGCCTAGGGCATAAGCTACGACCTGCGTCAGGAAGGAAAAACACAGGCAGGAGACTGTGACGTACTATATTCCCCGATGACCATGACCAACATCCATTTCGCACCGTTATATATTATTTGATAAGTCTGAATGAGAGCGATCAGGAGCACGAAACCTTTGTATGATAAGTTACATGTGTTCCCTAGCTTATTGGACACTCACCAAAGGCCACAGCAGTTAGCGTATTGTTAGCGATATAACCGAGGGCATTGCATGGATCGTTGCTTGGGTCTTGGTAAGGATCAGAAGGACATTGCGTAGAATTGCTGGCTGCCCGAGCCGATGTGATATGACTCAAAATAAAAGTCAAGAGAACCAAAATGTTCGTTGGGACAAAGTCAGCCATGTGAAAAAGAAGATGAAGATGAAGATGAAGATGAATGCCCTCCACAGATCAATAAGCTCTGATTTTATGCGCGAAGACGAAAGATTGTCCTCCGCAGTGCGGTGCCAAAGACCATCCATGCGAATTGTGAGGCAGTGAATTTCGACATGTCACGAAACGCTAGACAGCGCTGGACTCATCAGGCGTTCACCGCAGCAAGGAATTACCGGAAAGTCTGCATCATCGATACAGTAGCATTGTGACGGGCGTTCAAATTGATCGGAAACTGCGGAGTGTGGATCTCGGCAGCTCTTATCGGTGTCATGTTCAGTAGTGCACGCAATCAGCATACAGCATTTTGTGAGTTCCTGGATGTGTCAATTTGACCTCTGCGGAATGCTGTTTGCGAATTCAGGTTGCCGGGGCACTGCCCACCCCAAAACCGTCATCCAGACACTGGAAATAAGCAGTGTACTCCAAAAGCAAAGATGAGTGGCGAAAAATCGCATCTGGAACCGGCTCGAAGTAGTAGGACTAGCACAAGTTGCATTTCGGAGATAAACGGAAGTATTTATCTATGATCAGTCTGGGCTCTACCACGGGAAGTCTGGAAGATGAAAATCTGCCGAAAGCAACTTGCATTGACGTCTGGTGGAAAGAAAAACATTTTCTGTACAAACCGCGAATATTCCTGAACATCGGACTCGCATGTGTAGTGAGAGAGAGAACTGGGTGTGGTAAGAGAGGGGTGCGTTCTGATTGCAGATATGTTCCACTTGTAGGAAGAGAACAGCAGGATATCCGGACAAGACAAGTTCATCTTGTAACTCTAACGAAGACGAATTGTCTCTTGAAATGCATGCAACGATCTCGAGGCCAGCGATTGTTGTTGTACCCCCATGACGTTATTGTTCGTTGGGTCGGGGCTGGCGCTCAGATAGTATCGAATGAGAGAAGGGCCGGGCCAGGGACGAACGGGACGCTGTGCGAGGGGGGCTCATATACGAATATGTCGGTGCATGGGATTATTGTGGGCTGTCGGCTTCGAGGAGGCAAGATCTTTGCACGATGAAGAAAACGATGAAAACACGTTTTTGACTCGTAGCGGTGGCACCGTGGCAGAGCATCGACTGCGCTTAAATGATCACCTGCTGCGGAAGAAATGGAAGAAGTCAAGGCCCCTTCGACCACGCTGTTGAAGTTACACCGTGTGATCGTACTGGAATCATTACCTACCTTCCAGAGAACACCCCAACCTTGCTCATGATTAGCGTAGCGTTTGCGGTCATGCTTCCGTCAAAGCGACCCGTCACCTCGCCTCGCTCTTCCTTCGTGACCACTCCCCTCGAAAACCAAAGCCCAGGGAACATAGGCTACTCGAGACTCCCCTGATAACCCATTCCTCGCTAGCGAGGACGAGGCAAGCAAATCTAAAGCCAGTGGATAGGCCCGTGTATCCAGTGGCATGGATATGTCATCTTCTGTACTGCCCGTGTACCGTGCATGTTCAATGAGATATTAACGAGATCATGAGCGACGGACTCGCAATAACGTTGCGGGAGTCGTCTATGAAGAACTCAAGGAGTTCCTGGCGGTAGTTGCAAAACGGGGTTAGTCATCCGTTCAACAAAGTGGCCCGAACGTTTCATAGAAGATCACATCGCGAGCTCAGGAACGTCTTCCTCAAGAGGTAGCAGCAACCCCGCTGCTCTTTACAAAGTGTGGGTATTTCGGTTGGAGGCGGACAGTGAAGCGAATTACTGAACAGAAGGTAAGTAAAAAATAACTAATACGAGGAAATAAACAGCCTCGCAACGCATGTCGCCCCTCTTGTGCTTGGGACCGTGTAAACCATTCATTTTTCCATCAGCACCATTGACAGGACTGAGACTAGGGCGAGCGCCAGGGATTAAGGACCTTGCAAGTGACCGGCGAGTTCTTCGTCATGACTGAAGTAAGACGGCTAGCAGGCATGCTTTTAGCGCCAGCAGGTCTTCTACAGTGACCATTCGTTCCATGGCCAGATCCGAACTCTGGATGGAAGCGCATAGTTATAAGTGACTGACTGGCTCTTATCCGCAACCGAAGAACCAACTGCCTTGGATTGGAAAGAGTCTTTGCATCTAGCGAATAATGACAGTGGGGAATGACGCGGGGAGGATTCATCTATGTAGTTGGTACGTGCGCTGGTGAGAGGTTAAGGTCAATAATATGAAAGTGCCTTCTCAACCTTCCCCGACAGCCTGGTTGTTGTGTGCACCCTAATAATCTAAAGTGTTATTGACATCGTCTTGCGAATTAGAGGTGGTGCCCGCTGTGATAGATTCCAACCCGCTCGATGTTTGCAGTGATGAAGGCCGAAAGTGAAACAAGTCGGCCGAGTGTTGTCCGCGCCACTTACCGCTCGCAACCGACGAACAAGTCAAATATTTAAGCTCCGCTCAAACCTTAACTCTTCACCTAGCATATCATCAAGTATCGCTCATACGTTACAAGCCGCCAACACCAAAAGCTCGTCAAAATGGTATGCATGCTACATCTCAATTTATTGATAAATCGTTCTCATAGAATCCATCCAGCCTCTTGCCGTCGATCTATTGAACCCCTCTCAAGAGCATGAGCGCAGGCAACACAAGCTTAAGCGTCTCGTGCAATCGCCCAACTCTTATTTCATGGATGTCAAATGCCCAGGTGTGCATCATTGCATCAAGTCTGACAGCACCGATCTTATGAGCTCGTTTTTTTAGGCTGCTTTGCCATCACGACTGTGTTCTCGCACGCACAATCAGTAGTACTTTGCGGCTCGTGTGCTAGTGTCCTCTGTCAACCTACAGGTGGTAAGGCAAGACTGACTGAGGGTATGTCATTGAACTTCGATGTCTTCCATGCGTTAATCACATCTTTGCAGGTTGCTCATTCCGCCGGAAAAACTAGATACAGTACTCACTGTTCCTCTTTCCTGACTCGATATGTCCATGCACTGCCCACCATCCGTACCTGCACCTCAGTGTTTGTTTGTAAAACATAGCTAGTAGCATGGGAATGTCAGAGAGATCTTCTGATAAGTCGTGATGCTTTAATCGAATCTTCGTAACGATGCCTCTCAGAGAACACAGTAGCATATTTCTGCGCCCAGAATTCAGAGGAAGTCAGCCATAGATCAACAAGTCGCGTTTCACAGCGCGGTGCGAAAGACCAATCCATGAATTGTGAAACAGTGAATCTGAACGTGTCATATAGCGCTCCAAAGCGTTAGATTCATTGTCAGACGTTTACTGCAGCAATGATCACAGAGAAATCTGCACAATCGATACCTCGCCTACATAGGAGTAAGAAATCTAGAACCAACAATGTGCCTATGGTAAGATTAGATTATTGGACCTGGAATTTCTCAAGGTCGAGGCGCCCAGAGGTCGTATAACTCCTTATCTGCTGGGTCAAAGCAGCTAATCAAAGCCATGTCCGAGCGTATGGTAGTTTTGCGCGGGGTGTTCAAATTGATAGGAAAACTGCGGAGTGTGGGTCGTGGTGGCTCGTTCATTCGGTAGAAACTTCCTCCAGACTCTGATATGGTGGTTGAAGTCGGAGAAACGGCCTCATGTTCCTTAGTGCACGCAATCAGTACTGCATTTTTTCAAGTAGTTGAATGTGCCAACCTCTGTGGAATGCTGTTTGCGACTTCGCAATTCTGGGGTTGCTGGGGTACTGCTCATTCCGAAGCCATCGTCTAGACAGTGGAAATAAGTATAGCGAGCAAGAAAACAGAACATACACCCAACCATGAACTCCGGCTCTCGATGCAGAAACGGGCTGTTGTGAATCTGACATGAACCAAAGCCTCGCGTAACAAAGAGGTGAGGCGCCCCGCACGACGTAGTATGTGACATTTGACGCGTGACGTTAGGGGTAACGCGACTAGTGGCTCCAATCACCCTTTCGATATTACCACTATGAACATCTTCAAGAGTTGTGAGTAAAGCTGCTTTTTGGTCTGTATTTTTCTAATATTCGTGCTATAGTACTTGGAAGAGTATGGCGTGCGTTTGATCTCGCTGGAAGATCTATCAGATGCTGACTGTTAGTACCCTTAGAGGACCCCAATGCCGCCGAAGTAGTAAAGATCGAGATGGGACAGCTGTACCTTGTCAGGCCAGGAAACATTCGGTCATCAAGGGAATGCATGTACGAGTTTTTTCCATTTCATCACACAACGGTCCTTCATTTCACTGCAGATATAATGAAGCAATAGCAACCATACGCCGTGTCCCTGCGCTCGAGCACAATTTTCAACTGGTCATTACACGAGTGTATGAAGATGGTGATCAGGAGCTCCTTGAAGATGAAGACGAAAGTGCGTATCCGCGCGTGTATATGTTGTCTAATGCAAGCTCACACCTATAACAAATCCAGCCGATGAAGAGAGAGTATTCTTGATCAGTGAAGAACTCGAATTCCGTCCTGGCGTAACGGACGACGAACCAACCTTTATTTGGCGCGATCTCGATGGGGATGTTGATGAATTGTATGAATTCGTAGCCTCAGTGACCAACGAGCCGACTCGTGCGTTCTTTGAGACTTGCATGTACCGAGCAATGTACGAGCGCAAGTACAAGGCAAGTGCGGATAATACAAAGGACTCTGAATTGGATCAGTTTATATGGCAGTCAGTACCTGTTATGTCACTGTTTATCTGCCCCTGATCAACGTTCCCAGACCTGTAACACAAGCTAAGGGTAAAGGGGTTGACCGGAACTCGCCGAAGAGCAATCAGAGCGGTTCCGAACACCTTCCTGTGGAGTCTACAGCCTCTGTACAATCTCCAACGATGCCAAGCAAGCCCGCGCGACCAGCGCCGCGGGCTTCCTTTGCAAGTTCCTCACTCCCAACAATCACTTCTCAAGAAGCCCGCGTCTTTTTCTGGGACCTGGAAGCAGAAGGCTTTGTTGCCGAGCGTGAAGGAGAAGTAGTTGCCAAAATCGTTGAACGCACATCTGGTGACTATAATTATTGGCTTATTGTCACTGATGAAGATGGCGACTTCGTTTCACATCAAATCTCTTCGGATATGAATCCTCGCTGGGCTCCAAAGACGTCATCATTAACATGGAACTATCTCAACAACGGCAGATATGATAGTTGGGCCCTGCAGTTCACATCTTCAGAAGCTTATGATGCATTCAAGAGGGCCTTCGCTCAGTGTCAGTGGGAGACGTTGCACGGCGTCGCATTTCAAAAGGCTAAGGTGGGTTCTCTTGATCGTACAGCTTCAAGTGGTTAACTATTCGCTTAGCCTGATGAGCAAGCCTATATCATCAGTTCAACAACTGAAGATGTGGAAATGCGTGACGTGGAAGATGAGGTCGAAGATGAGGAGGTGGTGGAATCGGAGCTCGACCCTGATGAAGGTACGTCGATTCTACTGTTGCCTATACGAAGCCTCTGACTGGCTTATTAGAACCGAGCGAGGATGAGGAGGACGAGGAGGAAGACGATGTTCTACCACAACTGCAAGGGGAACGTAACTCACAATTAACGATTGGATATAAGGGCGACCGCTCTTATGTTGTCCGTGGAAATAACATCGGTGTCTTCAGTCACTCTAGAGACGATCAAGTGAAGTACTATGCAACTATCAGCAAAATCTCCACGCCGAAGGGCAAAGAATTCAAGCCACGAGAGGTATTTCAATTCCTGCGCATGTTGACAAGTACTGATGGAATCATTTTCGTGTAGGTCATGCTGCACGACCAGGACACGAAGATGGTCCTCATGAATCCTTCGGATCCACACTCATTGTTCAGCATGGACATCGAACGAGGCAAGGTGGTCGAGGAGTGGAAGATTCATGACGATATCAGCGTTGATCACATCGCGCCCGACAATAAGTTCGCTCAAATAACTCGCGAGCAAACTCTCGTTGGTGCTTCTCACAATGCGCTGTTCAGAGTAGATCCACGAATCTCTGGCAACAAAATGGTTGAGAGCCAATACAAGCAATACGTCAGCAAGAACAAATTTTCTGGCGTTGCTACAACAGCCAGCGGGAAATTGGCAGTGGCAAGCGAAAAGGGAGATATCAGACTTTTCGATACAATTGGAAAGAACGCGAAGACTGCTTTACCACCTCTCGGTGATCCCATTCTCGGTATCGACGTTACGGCCAGTGGCCGGTGGATTGTTGCAACGACAAAGTCCTACCTCTTGCTGATCGACACTCTTATTGGGGAAGGGAGATACGCCGGGAATCTAGGTTTCGATCGCAGTTTCCCCGCTAGTGCAAAGCCTATGCCGAGAAGGCTGCAATTGCGTTCTGAACACGTTGCATATATGAATCACGACATCAGCTTTTCAGTTGCCCGGTAAGTAAACATCGGTATTTCAAATGCAACCCTGGCTGACTCCTCCCGAAACCCTAGCTTCAATCAGGGCGAGGGGCAAGAGGAGAATGCTATTGTCACGTCAACGGGGCAGTATGTCATCGCATGGGACTTTGCGAAGGTTAAGAAGGGACAGCTTGACAAGTATGAGATCAAGAAGTACGAAGATATGGTTGTGCAAGACAATTTCAAGTTCGGGGATGATAAACAAATTGTAAGTGGTCTGGACTCTATCAAGCAGTGTACTTACATAGACCATGTTAGATCGTGGCCCTCCAGAACAATGTTCTAGCCATCAACAAGAAGAACCTCAAACGACCCACGAGAACCTCCCTTGCGGCTCCTACGACCAGTCTCCGAAGTCGGTCAAGCATTGTGCACAGCCCATATTAGAGGTTGTGAAGGTTGTATATATTGCGGATTTGTATACCTAGTCAACGTATTCGGTTTGTGTAGCGCAGAAGGTTTCCAAATATATATAAGTGAAAATGTACAACTCTGGATTCCTGCCCGTGACTATTGCTTCTCGTTCATAGTATTCTCCTTGTTTATGGGTATACCGTCGGATTTGGATCCGTCTCGGGTATCAACATACCTCCAAATTCCAAGATGCCACATAATGCGGGGTATCATCAAACTAAATCCGAGTATAATGGTGGTCCAAAGCATTGGACTCCACTGTGCAGCATTCCATCTCTCATCTCCAAGAGCCCAGAGCGTAACATACAGATGCATGCAGTCCCCCAGGAGAAGGGGAATCAAGAGTGCGCGGACAATCTTCTCTTGTATCGAAGGATGCATGGAGAGATGCTTCCGGATGGCCGTTAATATAAAAAAATTAACGACTCCCATGAGAGCGCAGACGTGAGCTAATTGGATCACGGTCACGATAGATGCTTTCGGAAGGGTAGCGGGTGGAGGGCCATCCGCTGGCCATGGGGCTTGGGCATTGTGGGTCTGTCAGGCGGACATTAGGAGTTGAAGAGTGAAGGCGAATAAGGAGTAGACTGACTGTTTCCGGGTCATGGACCGCTCCTATGAAACCAAGTATTGTTAGGGCAGGTTCGTAAAATGCGAACAATGCATAGTAGAAGTCGGGTATGGCAGACGTCTGTAGCTGCATCGATAATGATTGCAGGAACTGGTGGTATCGCTGCAGGATAGTCCGCAGTAGCCAGCTGTCCAGACGGCGTGGAAGGCGGCCGCGAAGCAGTTGAAAGCAGGCGCCGCGGCGCCATCTGGAAATATTCCTAAAGCTGCTCTTCGGACCTCACGGCAGACCTTTGACTAATTATATCCGACAAGAAACCTGGAAGTAAATCTGAACGATCGTGACGTTTTGATAGTTCCTGACAAAGACTCGTGACACGTCGGTGGCCGGCCCTAGAGATGACTATTTTTCTCATGTCCAACGTTTTCGACTTGCTCTTCATCTTACAATCTTCAGGTCTATCTTAACCCAAGTGGGCAGTCAAACAGTTTTCTATGTTGACCCGCTAAATGGCGAGGACCAAGATGACTCTTCTGAGAGAAGATGAGGGTTATAATGCATGTCTTGTTACTCTTACTGCAAGTCTGTGCTTCGCGCCTTTCTAACATAGTTTTACTACGCTTTTCAACTGTCATGTCATATATCACAATAGATTGTTATGCAATGCTCTCCGAATTACTGCAACTAAGAATACAGACTAGGGCCAGAGGTATAATTAAAATCTCTACTACGGATAAACGAAGTCAGCCACTCAATAGACCATTCAGCTGTTTTCGCGCCTCCTCCATCACCCTCTCAGCCTCTTCATCCTCCAGTTGATCTTCCGGTGTCTGGTGCAAAACTCTGAGTCTATCGCACACTTATTTAAGATTCGAGCATCACGTACCGGTAGCTCAGTCCCAACTGCTCCAGCTTGCCCAAGTTTCCCATTAGTGAGCTCGAAAAGAACCTTGTCAACTTCAGCGTCTGCCTCTTCTTCTATCTCTTCGTCTTCATCCATCTGCAATGTGTCCTCGAGCATTTCCTCCATAATCCCAGCCTGCAGTACAAGTTAGACACTCGGGGAAACGTTGTTGAAAGGTCGCACACCTTCGTCATTTCCATGCTCATTTCCCGCATAGTTTGACTTATCTGTGGTAGTTTAATGAGCGAGTTGGATAGTTTCATGATTTCCGTAGACTTCTGCAATGACCCTGTGACCTTTGCCATGGCTGCACGATGGGCAGTATATGTAAATCAGCGATACATCCATTGAGAGTTTCCGCTCACCCAGTTGCTGCTGTAACTGAGTGCCGATCGATCCCAAGCGCGCCTTGCTAACAGACAGCCTGTCTTTCTGTTTATTACTGCGAACAACCTCTTTGGCGAGTATTCGCGCAGACTTGAGATCACCCTTGGCAGCAAGCTGCCTCACCGTCACGCGTACTTTTGCAGTTGCGGCTTCAAGCTGCGAGAGGGAACTTCAGCGTGGAAATGTGACGATGGCGGAACAGGGTGCCAACCTGCCTCATCTCCTTGTCAAGTTGTCTGGTTTCTGCACGCAGCTTGCCTTGCCATGTACGCACTCTCTCTTCGGGTGTCGGTCCATAGAGAAAGCGGTTAATGGTCTGCATGAGAGATCGAGAGGCTCCTGTGCTTCCAGCTCGAGTGGCTGTAGCTAACGACCTTGATTTGCCTCTTTCGGTTTCTGGGTCCACATATCTACTTTGTGTTCCACCAAGTTGCCAACAGCGTCTCCTCCTGAGCAGAAACACCCACTCAATTGTTCAGCAGATCGCTCATCAATGCATCATCTTACTCTGGAAGCTTGCAATATGCTTGCGCTACATTAGACGGAGGCTGACATGGACCATGGTGGCTGACTGCCGCGAAGCCATTTATAAACCACGCTCTTCCTTTCATCGTCCTCTAGACGCACCTTGCTTCTCTCCAAGAGGGTAAAACACAGTAAAACTTTATTATCTGTGATTGGTTCACTTCGTTCGCGATGTCGATCCAATGGCTCCTAAGTCTCTGTCTACTTTTGCCCTTCGCCTTTGCTGCATTGGAACCTCTATCCCCCGGTCCTGGCGACGTCTTCAGATCTAGGTCCGCCTGTACCATCTCTTGGGATACCGACTCCACGAAGATGTGGAAGAACGTCACCATCCGTACGCCGTCGTATCCCTCATCTTGTTTTCTCTTTTGACATTGGTTGCATAGACCTCATGTCCGGCTCCAACCTGAACATGTCTTCAGTCACTCCCGTAGTCGAACACCTAGACGGGACCGACCCCAGGTTGACGCCATTCCACTGGAGATGCCCTGACGTTACGCCCAATGCAGCCATCTACTTCTACCAGGTATGATGCACATCCATACGAATACGATTTGGGTCTCTTAATGACAGCGGGATCTAGTTTACGAATAACGAGGACTGGACTGAGTCTACTTGGACAACTCGATTCACAGTAGGTGTATCAGCGAAACTTCTTTGCGGAAGCTGATTGTTGGGATTAAGATCGCTTCGCCCTCTGGCGCCATGACTCCCCCTCAAAACAGCAAGCAGCCTGGTGGGGACCCCATTCCGTGGGGCGTTGGCCATCTCATGTCCTCCCATAGCATCGTTCCAACCAAACCCTGGGTCTCACCTTACAGCCATATGTTAGCCGCCCGTTCATGCGAAACGCTCAATCAGCATCAGTGCACGACGCCCCTTGAAGACGCTTCGACCTCCGACAGTGACCATGATATCTTTCCTCGCCTTCGACAACGCATGCGCTCCTTCGGACCAGGTCCAATAGACGTCATGACGCAAGAGACAAGAGCCGTAAGCAGAGGCACCCGCAGAGGAGGCCCCGTTCTGGGAGTGCAATTTCTCTGTGGTCTTGCAACGTTGTTGTTACTCGTCATATAGTCTGGGATCTACAGAATATTTGTACTATCTATATGGGAAATGATAAACGTCGAACTGTACAGTATTGCACAGTTGAAAATAATCCAGCAAACAGTAAAAAGCATCTACGCGACAAGGGAAATTATAATACAAACGATAACAATAATATATATACAAATTAAAGGTGCGGTCCAGTCTTAATCTGATTAACCAAAGCCTCCCAGTAATTCCAGTCCGAACCGTCTGCTCCCGTCATCAGATTAGGCTCTCCGGCCATCGTGTTGCTAGGTCCCATCCAGCCCGAGAAATCAACACCACCCGGTCCTCCCCACGACAGAGCAGGCATGCCTGCTGCCGCATCCACAGTAGGACCCCCGCTGAAAGTGCTGCACCAATGATCCAAGAGTGATTGTGCAGCGGATTCCTCCTCCCCACTGGGACTACCAGTGCCTGCGGGTGAGCTGAGTGTACCATCATTAGATCCGTTGTGCTGGAGACGTTGCACAGCAGGGGATGGTGGATAAGGAGGAGATATAGCATATGTTACAGGCGAAGACAGCCTAGGAGACAAATTACTAGGTGAATCCATCGTGAAGGCCTGGCGCGCGGACGGATGCAAAGCTGGATGAGGGTTGGACATGGAGAGGATTGTGGAGTGCTGCTCTTCATTATGTCCGTTCACTGGTGAATTTGTTCCATCCATGGCATGCGATGCACTTTCCGCCATTTGCGACGCGCGGCTTTTGAGGAACTCGATGGTCTTGAGCTCCCTCCGAGTTGTTTCGTCCATCTCACGCACGCCCTCGTGGTCAGCCAGGAAGCCATCCAGAATGGTGTGCATCATGTCTGCCTCCTTGCCTTGAGGATGTAAAACCAGGTAAATGCCACTGATCATCGCTGTTTGGAACTCCCTGTAGGCGTTGCTAAGAGAATCCCGAGTTTCTTTGGGCATTGAATCACGAAATGCTTGGCGAACTTGGAAATCCTTGATCGAGGACTCGAAGCACGCCCTTCGTGAACGCACGTAACGATCGGAACTCAACCTCCGCAATAAATATGGGCGATGGAGGCTGACACGAACGAATAAGACCTCTGTAATGAGGAGGAAGCGATGAACGGGGATAAATGGCTTCGCCTCATCGATGGAAGTGTCGGGCTCCAATGAAAAGTAAGATGGCAAGTTGGAAACAAATTTTATAAGATCATCATCCAGAGCCAAGACGTCAGAATAGTGACTAGGTGACTTGACCTTCTGAAAATGATGTACCATCCGTCCAATGATGGAGGCCAGGTGATGCCTAAGAATGACGAAGGTCATTAGTGTAGGGCTTGAGAGGGGAGGTGGATGGCGGATGGCGGCAGGGGAAAAGTCGTCATCAATGTTCAAAGGTGGGAGGGTGCAGGTGTAATCGTCCTGGATAGCATGAGGTCTTCCAAGCACAAGAGCGTAAGAACGATCAGCATGATAAAGATATGACCTGCAAGATCACTCTTAGTGCAGACAAGAAGAAGGCACTGCTATACTTACCATATGCGACGACGGTTTTCAACCTGGGCAGGGTCAAGTCCCTGTGCAAACCAAATTAACACAAGGCACGTCGATTAATAAGCTGCGGACTCGCCATAGGTGCAGCATCACGATGCAATCCAAGTGCTTGTGCTGTTCGTACTGCAGCACCCAACTGGCTCCAACATTCCGTAATGCGACGATCAAAAGTCAAGAATCGTGCGCTCTAGTGATTCCATCAGAACACCGCGGCACATAAAGACCTTGGACACTCACAAGCAAGCGAGTGAGAACTATATCCAGTGAATCCGGTTGGATAGCTGCTGCGATAAGTAGAGAACGTCGAGCTATCCAGAAAATGTGTGGGAAAAGAGTAGATCACAGTCGATCAACGACGTACAAGACCAGTAATACCTCAATGATGTCACTCTTCTTGTTCGTATGTCACCAGCAAGATGTTCAGGTCCCAACCGCACTGAAATAGCCAGCACCACGAACAACAGTGGAAGGAAACGCGCGTCGTTAGTATTGGCGCCCACCCCGTTGGTGCAAAGCGATGCGTAGGCCGCACGAAAATCACCCTCGCAAACGGGATATCTCGTCCAATTTCTACATCAGAAGAAAGGAGGTCGTCAATGCTAAACACCAAATAAGGACTGGACTAACATTGCAGAGAAATAATGATCAATAAGTACGTCGGAAAATCTTTGTGGAGGAAGCTCTTGGAGGAGCTCGGAAATTTTGTGCGGGGACACGCCGCATTCTTGCACAAGACTCTTGAGGTTGTCGGCTGCTGAGGGCTCGGAGTCTTGTCGCACGGAGTCAATTATTGAAGGGGTCGCTAAAGCTGATTTATGATCGCCGTTACCGGTTCCGTGCTGGCCGGAAGGTCCAGCATGAACATTAGAGGTGGGATGACTGGCATCCCACTGTTCTTGATTTGAACTGGCAACGACGACGTTTGCCAGCTAGTGAAAAAGGATGTCAGATAAAAGAATCAGCACGACCATCGAAACATTCACTTGCTCCAGAACGGAGGCGGGTGCTACACTTCCCGAAGCGCTATTGCCATACCACTTTCCACTCTGGAAAGTACCGCCACTTGGGTCTTGCTCATCAGTCATAGAGCGATTATCCTCATCTGGGCCGTAAGATATGGATCTTCTGTGTCTGTCTGTAGATGAATAGGGAGAAGACGCTGAATTGAAATATTGAGGTAAAGCCTGTTCAATTATGTTTTCGAGCCTGGCCAAGCGGACGCTGAGGTCTTGATCTGTCTTTCCGGGAGTGTATGCTTTGCATAGCTCAGGTACCTTTCGTGCTATGCACTAAAAAGACTCTCAGACGGAGGGGGAAGGGAAGATATGAGAGAAGGCATACATGCGAGCATGGTATTTGTCGGTCGCACTTGGAGGAGAAACTTAGCGAGGTAAATTGATTAATAAAACGAGTATGGGCCAACCTTCTGCTTCCGACGGTGACATTCACCACAGGAGAAACTACGGACAAGAAAATTCGGTGTTGGCTCTAAGCGCGGAAGTAAAAATGACGGACCTGACTCTGGTTCTAGATTTTTTGGCCTGTATATGATCAGTATCATCATCCTCAGTCTTCCTTTTCTTGAGAGTAGAAGAATCTGAAGCTGAAGGGGTGTTCCTGACCATGAAGGATGGGGAACCTGGTAGTTGGTTGAATAGAAAGATGAAGATAGAGACCGGTAAGATCAGTGACTCTGACTCGCACAACCGTCTCCGACCTGCACGTGTCAATGAGTCCGGTTGTCAGCGCCACCTGACACTGACAGGCCTGAGTGCTGAGCAGGTCGCTGAGCAGTAGTCTAGCCTTCTTCAGACGACCTGATATCCAATCCAATTGTTCAATGTTCATCCAACCCTCTTTGATCCGTATTAGTCGCGCTCTGACGTCTTCACCATCAGATTCGATCTTACATTGTACGCCATGGAACAGCCTTCCTGGAAGAAAACCAAACTCTCCTTGGAGAGACCCTACAAGGATCACAAAGGAGAGCCCATACCCGTCCTTCTCGACATAACTCCGGACGGGGTTCAAGTTTTTGAGTCGTATGTCACGAAACATTCTCTACATTCTTTCACTAACCAAGCATCAGTCCACAAGACCCCACTAAACTCTTGGGTGAAAACCTGAGACGCATATTCATCGAGCGAGGCGTCGATTTTTTCGAGCGTCAAGATGCCCTCAGGGCCACTGGAGACTTGTCTATTCCTCAGACTCTAGACACCAACGACGACAAAGTCGAACCAGATCACCGGGAGGAAGATGTCTCGAAAGCTATTATGACTCCAGAGGAATTACTCAAAATGCGTATGGAAATCATGCCTCAGCTCTTGTATGTGATCCTCCTCCCGACAACGTCGGAAGTCTCATCCAGAAGCTAGTACCGCACTTGGGGAGATGACGCATGCCAGAGAGCTGCTTTCGCTATTACTGGCTTCCACTGCACCAACTGATCCATCTCCTGTCCCTTCCTTACCTTCTTCTACGTTAACAGCAAGTATAGTCACAAAACCTCCACCCATACCTTCAGTGGAAGCGTTTAATGCTCAGCTAACTATCGGAGGAAAGGACGAGGCTCTCAGAAAGGCTGCAAGTCTATTTAAGACCGCCGCAAACAATCTGGAGAGAAGCCGCCTCCGAGGTCAAAGGTATTGGGTGGATGCACTCAAGATCCGGCGTGCCAACTGGGGATTGGTGCCTGCACCCCTCCCATTTGGTGCACCAACAGGCAAGGGTGCTGACAAAACGTCAAAAGACTTCTTTGTCTCTTTCGGCCTCGAGGAATGTGAGGATCTCATCATGTTTAACCGTCTTGATTTTAACGTGTGTCCAGCCCCAGCTCATTTCAGACGAAGAGCGGTAGGGCACATGGCAACATATGAAACTTCCTCACACGTTCTTGTATTTCCTCATCGCCAGCGAGTCCGCCTACAAGTTTCTCTTATTCTCACCGATTCCAGCGGCTTTTCTCGCACCGCTTCCAACAACATACCGTCCCTATCCGATACGTCACTGGAAGACTCCCTCAAAAATGCGCAGAGAGAGATGGTCGAGGAGGAGCTTTTTTCCGTCTTGATTAAAGAGGCCAGCACTCTACCAACAGCCTCAGCGCAAGTGGCTGAGCGGCTAATCGTCATTGACGCCGCCCAAGGAACTGAACTTAAGTTTGAACTCGTGAGTTGTTATCGCTGATCGAGGTGTAGCGCTCAACTTGTGTAGGTTGATGGCGAAGCTGTCAATACTCAACAAAGTTATACGAGTGATGAACGTTTATCCGCTACTTGTAACCTCATATACTTCGCGCTGCAGGGACTTCTCCTATCCCTGCATGCTTTACAGAAATCGCAGCGCCTATCGTTTGCCAACCCACAACGTCCACCTTCAAGCTTTCAAAATAAGGCTCCTCTGTTGCAGCCCATCATCGACCTCCTTCAATATCAGGTCTTCTGCGACAGAATCAAAGTTGAGCTAGATAAAATGGTTTTTTCCCTCCGTAAGGCCAGTATTCCATGCTCTTTACGATTTGATGCCGTGGGTGAGAGTGGGCATCAATTAGTGGAGCATCTTGTTGCCGATGAGACCGGAAGAAGGATTGGGGGCGAGGCTCTTCTTCGTATTGATGCCAGGCATGTCACGATCTCGTACGCATTCTTGCACAATGCTTACGATCATCACAGGGAAACTCTTCGCTTGACATTCCTTTCGCCATCATCTCTTACAGCACATTTACCACAAGCAACGCTCTCGATAGCATCTATACCTCAGCTGGTACAGCTTCTCTCAGACGAAGTCGAGAAATGCCTTCTTAATCGGTTATGCGAATTGGGCTCACATGTTTGTGAACGTGTTGGTGCAACGTGGTTTGTGGATTTTGTCAGTGGGAAAGCAGTTGGAAGATGGGAAGGAAGCATCTTGTAAGACTCGTTCTTCCTCTTTCTAGCAGGGACTAAGCCGATTGCTAGGAACTTCCGCATTATATTCGGAAAGGACTTCGCCATTCACTCGTCGGCGTATTGTTTGAACAGAACAAGTCACCAGTTGTCATTACTAGAAACATACACTCCAGAAAGATCAATCCCCCTCGTAGCGTGGCTACAAGAGCTGCTCGAGAAGACCATGACAGAATCTTAGAATGTTTTCCGTCTTTTGTGTGATAGGCCAATAATCGTGTTGCATGATATCATAAGCATGACCTACTTGTCATAGAGTTGGATGAATATGCGAATGCAAAAGTAAGTGCAAGAGTGAGACGTTTACTCGTCGTCGTCGTCGTCGGCAGCAACCTCGCCTCCTGAAGTCTTGAAAGCCTCGATCTTCTCCTGGATGCGAGCTTTGCGTTGCTCGAGTGTGAGTCTGGGCGTCTTGTACTTGAGGGACTCTGCCTTCCAGTCCTTGGACTTTTCTGTGGGTTTAAAGGTGGGGTCCTCACGGATGGCAGCATATGCATTGGTGAAGATCTCCTCAATATCCTCTGAACCAATTTCATCTGCAAGATATGATGAAAATTGCTTCTTGAAGCTAAATGGGGATCATGAACATCAATGCATCATGTTCATACGGATTGGTGCTTACCGCTCATCATCTTCCTCCTCGAGCGACTCCATATACTCAGCGATGTGGCCACCGAAGATGTACTTCTTAAGCACTTCACTATCGAGCTCCTTGCTCTCTGCGTCGTACCCAGGGAAGCGCTTTTCCGAGTGGGGGATGAATATACCACCATCGCTTGCGCCCTTCATGGCGCCGAAAACACGGTGACCAGTGGAAGTGCGCTTAAGACCAACGTCAAGGTAGCACTTGAAGGGTCGTGGAGCATCCTCATCATCCAATGCCTCGGTCAACTTCAGCGAACCGTCGGGCTCCGCGATACCCTCGTATTTGTCGGCGAGACCCAGCTTGGTTAATGCACGGCGCGCGCACAGGAGACCAGTTGCGTATGCTAGAGTACCCATCAGAGGTCGCTTGGTAAATAACGGCAAAAAATCATACCAGCAGTCCAGTTAGTGAGACCGTGTTCGATTCCGTATCTTGGCAGCTCTTTTGACCGTGCAGCAGTCAAGACGAAGTCACCCTGTAGACGAGCATACACGATCTGGACGATGATGTCCCTGTTCGTGAAGCGCACTACTAGACGATATTTTGGTGCGTTACTTGCGAGTTTTTAGTATATGACGTGAGGATTCTTCGTACTGCGACAACTCACTACTTGTTCTTAGCCTGGGTGACGAGGCGTTTGCGGGCATAATCTAACTAGACATTAGCATACTCGACCGAGAAACGTATAGGAAGCTCACAATCGGTCTTTCCCTCTCTTCTACGGCGGTACTTCACTTGGAAGCGGGAGAAGTAGGCATCTGATTTGACCTTTTTGACGAACGGCATCTAGGAGGAACAGTCAGTAACTGGACATATGCATCCCAGGCGGTAATCGTCCATCCATTGAGAAATGATCCATTTTGAACCATTGTATGATTTGAAACAGCCCTTCGGGACAGGAGGGATGCATTGGACGTGTAAATATGGATAGAGACGTACCTTGAGGGATCTTGAGGACGGCGGGGACAGCGAGTACACCCCTTCAATCAAAGTTTCTGAGAAGGTTGTTTATCTTTGTTGATTTGTATTACTTATTATATTTATTTCATTGGTTATCCACTTGGCAAGAAAGATAATCTCACTCTCCACCGACCGCCATCATGGACTCGCAGTATTCGCAATTTAGTCAACAGCAGCAGGCTTACGATGTCAATCCTTACCACCAGCCTTACCAAGGTCCCATGTATCCCATCCCCGGATCTTCGTCGACACACAGCGCACCTGTTCCAGCGAATGCATACGAGTATGATGTTGGCATACTTGCGCAACAGAGTGTCTATGTTCCTGGGGCTATGATTGACAAGCGTGGAGGCGCTGGTGGGAAACTTGCTAAGGGTGGAAAGCGCACTACTGTGCTGCGCAAGGGTGGTGGAAAGGTCTGGGAAGATCAGACGCTCCTCGAGTGGAATCCATGTAAGTGTGCTGCTTGGTACGAATGCTATCAACTGACAATCTTCATCGTAGCTTGGTTCCGCCTGTTCGTGGGAGACCTTAGCAATGATGTCTCTGATGATGTCCTTGCGAATGCCTTCAATAAATATACGTCTTTCCAGAAGGCCCGCGTCATACGTGACAGATTGAGCCAGAAGGTGCGGAGGTGACCTTTTCTTAACGAACTTTACTCATGTCATAATTAGGCGAAATACGGTTTCGTTGCCTTTTCAGACCCAGAGGATTTCCTCAGAGCTTGGAAAGAGATGGATGGTAGGGCTTCTACTTCTCTTGTCCCATTCACCGCATTCTCGCTGACATACATACTACAGGTAAATATGTAGGTAACCGTCCAGTCAAGCTCAAGAAAGCGGACGATACTGCTATCCGACCTGTAGAGATTGGCCACCGAAAGGCCAGAGCGCTCGAGAAAGACTTGAAGAAGAATAGACGCAAGCCTTACTAATAGACCATCACCGCCGTTGGACGATGTGGCATTGCCAGTATGTTTCGTTTCTTAATGCTGGAACACAGCTCACCCTGTTATGTACTCGAACTATGAATTTATGATTATGGACATGATGCATGTAAAGCTAGATCCTCATAGTGGGTACTGTTCTTTGATTTACAAGACTTTCACTTCGTTTGCTGCATTTGACAGTTCTGTGGGCCGCTTCCTCCAATTAGTTCCTCGAGCAAGCAGACCCGATGCACCCATTGTGCCACTCAGTTGTCGATGAAATGAGAAGACAATTGACCATACTACTGTATGTAGACCTAGTCTCGTCACAAGTACCTTGTCTTGCGTGAAGGATTACCCTCCTGCAATGATTCCTCGTCACATCCACTGTGTCAGGCGACTGGTCGTGAGTCTAATTTAGACCTTGAAGCGCTTCTTGGCTGGCTTGACCAGCAGCGCTGCATCGTGTGCCGTTCGTATATTAGATCACGTGTTTGTCTGCATTGTACACTATGTCATCTTTGAGCTACTCCCTCAACTTTAGGCACCTACCTGCCGCACCTTCATATTCATCTAAATCATGGACATCGACAAGCTTTTCAAAGTATGGCACTCTTGAATGACTTTAGCGTTGGTTTAATGACGTGCTCCAGGTGCCCAAGCTTCCTGCAAGCTCGAAGCGGAAGATGCCTGACAATCCTACCCCGGAGATGCTGAAGAAGATACGACTTGAAACTCCCTCGGGTGGAGACTCAGAGGATTCGCCGATGGTGGTCGACATGCCTGAAAACATTTCGGCAGCTCGCAGGCATTCGCGACGTCCAACTGTGGAAGATGGGGACAACGAAGAGGTTGACACCTCGTTTGCTCCAGGGGGTGACGCGGACTACTTTGTTGAGGAAGATGAAGAAGGACGGTTCTACGGAGGAGGACTGACCGCAGAGCAAAAGCAAATATTGAGCATTTTTGAGAGTGCTGAAGGAGAGGGAACAACAGAAGACGTGAGTGCATACATACACAGGCTTCGCAAAGCGCGCATTGACGCGAAGTGAAGCCAGAAGGAATATCAATCACAAGTATAAGGAGAACGCTACTAAAGTTTGAGCGAGCTGTTAATAAAAACCAAGACCAGCGCTCAAAGTACCCGGACGACCCATCAAAGTAAACAACACTAGATGTTTTATGGACCTAGAACTGACCACATATTGCAGGTTCATCGACTCCGAAGCGGACCTCGATAGTGCTCTTAAATCTCTCTTGTCTTTGGCACAGTCTCCAGTACTGGCCTATCCAGAACTCGTGCGCTCGGGTTCTGTGAGTCTACTCATTGGGCTCCTCAGTCACGAGAACGCGGATATCGTCATTGATGTTGTCGATGTGATCCATGAGCTAACTGACGAAGATGTCGGGAATGAGCTTGAAGATGAGGAGGAGCAAGAGGAAGCGCGGGCGGCACTGAAGACCCTCATTGAAGCTTTGGTACGTATGCGACATTTGGCATGGTTCTGTTCTAAGTCTCCCCCAATCAGCTGGAAAATTCTATCTTGGAGTTGCTTGTCGACAACCTCTCCCGGTTAAACGAGACGGAAGAATCAGACAGACAGGGTGTCTTCCATATTCTTGGTATCTGTCCTCCGAACCTCTCACCGTCGTTAGTTACTTACCTACGTGTTCAGGCACCTTCGAAAATGTGCTTGGCTTTAATCCCGACCTCTCTTCTATACTGGTATCGAAAACCAAGATGATGAACTGGTTGCTTGATCGTGTCCAGTCCAAGATTCATGACGAAAACTGCGGCTATTCCGCAGAGTTACTTTCCATTCTTTTACAGAATAACGCAGAAAATCGACGAGATTTTGGCAAGAAAGATGGCGTCGAGGTCGCTCTTAAAGTTCTTTCTGTAAGTGAGACTGTTACCCATCATAAGCTTAGAGATTGAATTCTATGAGGTAGCAATTCCGGAGGCGTGACCCAGTTGATGCAGATGAGACCGAATTCATGGAGAACTTATTCGATGCTCTTTGTTCTGCGTTGGCCGAACCTGAAGTGAAGTCTTTGTTCCTTGCGAGTGAAGGCGTTGACCTCATGGTTCTTATGATGAAGTTAGTGCACTCTTGAGACATTGACGTGGTGCTAACTTGTTCCTTCCGTAGAGAGAAATTGCAATCGAAATCAAGAGCAATCAAAACTCTCGACTATGCGATGTCCGGCACAGCTGGCACTGACATGTGCGCAAACTTTGTCGAGGTTCTTGGTCTGAAGACGCTCTTTGCTGCTTTCATGGGCAAGGTATAGATGTAGTGTTTATTCAGCATGGGTCGAAGTGATTAATCCTGCTCCACAGGGTTCGAAAAAATCTAAAAACAATGGTCCTGCAGCAGCTTCTGAAGATACTCCACATATCCTTGGCATCGTCTCCTCATTATTTTCAAACGTTCCGTCGGAATCTCCAGATCGAATACGTCTGCTCACCAAGTTTGTGGAAAACAACTATGAGAAAGCTGACAAACTACTCGAGGTGCGGGAAAATGCTCATAATCGCCTGAAAATTGTGGACGCAGAGATCGAGGTGGAGAAAAAGGTATGCATACAGTTTGTATACTTACTGACGAACATGCGGTTCAAACCTTGATACACAGGAAACGATTGCTGGAGGCGGTGAAATTGAGCCAGAAGACGAGGACCTATTTTATCTACGCCGGCTGGACAGCGGGCTATTCACCCTGCAAACAGTCGATTATATCCTGGCATGGGTAGTCATGGAAGACGATGGAGTACGTGACACCTATTTCAACAACTCGAAGGTAGCTAAATTTGCGACCCCCCAGATTCGCGCCCATGTGACACAAATGCTCGAACGAAAAAACCAGTCCTTGAAACATATCATCACAACTCTTGAAATATACCGAGACAATCTCGACATTGACACTCAGAGCAACGGCGCAGATCATGCTCCAGAAGGCGGAGCACTGTCACAAAAAGAGATCCTTCAACATCTTATCGACTTCCTGCATGGATGTTCATGACGGACATAGCAGGTCATCTGGCATTAATATATCTATAGCAATATGTGCGTAAAATACGGTCGCGCGGGCTCGCTATGCAACCGTTAGTGTAGCGGACGCGAAAATCATTTCGAGAGCGCCTTTTGTTTTGACCAGTTCTTTTTGGAACCGAATCTCGGCAAGGACCTTTTTCCGTAGTCGCATAAAGAGCGAATCGATGAGTGGTGACTGCCCAAGGACCGGTGTGTACATTTCTACGTGGATAAGTCAAGTCAGAAAGTGCAGCGCAGACGATCAATCACGTACCAATCACTACGCTTGAGACATCGCACACCATTTCGCCAAAACGTGGATCCGTGACATGCTTCACGAGAAGACGCAAGACTGGTTCTAAAAGGGCATCATCTCGACCTGCCAATGCGCTTCGAAGGCCATCGCGGTGGATCAGTTCTTGTATGAGAGAGAATGTTGTTGTTGGTGGGACATTCTGTGAGGCGAATAAACCATCTAATCGCCTAACTCTGACAATGGAGCATACCTTTCTGAGCACCGAATCTAAAGCTGCTGAATATTTAAAACTTTTCAGAAGCCTGTCGTACTCTTTGAGACGCTTTGCCCTTCTGCTTTCAATTCTCAACTCGTCCACATCCCCAGTCGGCTTAGGCTTGATTCTGGACTTCACGCGTCCTTGACCAACTGCAGGAAGGGTGCCTCCTAAGAATGTCTCGAAGGCCCCAGATTTCAAAGCAGTAGTGAAAGGTTGTTCCACGCCTTCCGAAGCTTTTGGCTGTCTCCGTCGGACAGAAAGGGTACCATCAGACATTCCGGCGGCAATATGTGTTTCATCTGGCTGTGCAATTTGTTAGCTCAGGAACAGAGTAAGAAAGGAAAACGCCGCATACAGAAATAGCAAGACAGAGGACAGGCGCAGGGTAGCGCATGGTATGGACAACCTTGTACGAGCTGATGTCATAAACCTTCACCATCTGATCCAAACTCCCTGTTAGGAGGCGACCTGCGGATGCGTCAAAGGCGAGCGAGGTGATAGTTTTCTGATGGTTCGAAAATGCACGTAAACAACGGCCACCAGCGACCAAATCCCAAAGGCGGAGTATGGGACCTGCAGTTGACAAGGCGGCTGTACCAGATGGGAATAGCTTGACTTGCTCGATTGGTACTGCACTCGATGTATCACCACCCATTGTCATCTCGCATTGACTGGTCCTTGTGTCGAATAATCTCATGGTCGCGTCATAAGAGCCGGTGAGAATCAAGTGCGGATTAGACGTCGAAACTTCACCGGAGCGAACGTAGTCGGTGTGAGCATGGAACGTAACGACTTCGGTTTGTGATGGAACATCCCATAATTTTACGGTGGTGTCGTCTGAACACGAGAGTATCTGGGTAGGTGCGAGGGTAGAAAATTTGGTGACATGTACGGGTTGCTTATGGGAATCCAAAGTGCGAAGGATGGCGCGTGAGTTGATGTCAAAGACCTGTAGGGGAGATGATGAGGGATGTATAGGGAAATATAATATGGATGTGTACCTGGACGAGACCGGTATCATCACCTGCGACGACGAGTTTGCCATCAGGACGAATATTACCACTGCGGGCAACGTCCTTGAAGCGAGAGATTGTTTTTGTGACTTTCTGGGTTCGGGGTGCATAAATCTGAACACGGGTTGCTGCTGTTACAGCATACCTATGAGGTTTAGAGGGGGAGAACTGGACGGAGGTGACTGGAGCGTATTCTTTGATGAATACTGGATGTTTGAACTGACGCCAATATCTTGATTCTGGACTATGCTTGACTGTAGCTGGACGGGCATGCCTGTGTACGACTACTGGCTGATAGTCCATGTCGAAGGAGTCGGGATTCGGATGACAAGATTTTTATATCCCACGAGATATCTAAAAAGATCAGAGCAGAGATCAAGCAAAGATCAAGAATCCTCTAATCTTCTCCCCCTCTCTAAACGGTATCCTCACGATGCTTCTCTACGAAGACATAATCTCCGGCGATGAGATGTTCTCTGATGCATTCCCCATGTATGCCCCATCATCCTACTGCCACTCATCCAAATCTCATATTATCCTTCACCCAGGAAAGAAATCGACGGTATCGCCTATGAAATCGATTGCCAAATGATCGTCGTAAAGGAGGGCAATGTCGATATTGGTGCCAACGCTTCAGCCGAGGAACAAGAAGAGGCCCTTGAGGATGGTGCATCCACCGTGAACAACATCGTCCATTCATTCCGTCTCCAATCCACTGCCTACGACAAAAAGCAATATCTTGCTCACCTCAAGGTATCATCGCTACTTATTCATGTCTACGAGCATCCAAACTGATAACGCGTTCAGGGTTATATGAAGGCTGTAACAAATGAATTGGCAAAGAAGGGCGATACTGCCGTAGTTGATGACTTCAAAGCCAAGGCAAATGATTTCGCCAAGAAGATAGTTGGTAAATTCAAAGACTTTGAATTTGTGCGTTCACCATAGTTTTTATACCCCTCGACTCTGACAATCAATTTTTAGTACACTGGTGAGAATATGAATCCTGATGGAATGGTCGCCTTGTTGAACTACCGGGTAAGCCAGCCAAAATGTTGCAGGAATTGACTCGTTCTCATCTCTTACTTCTCTTCAAGGAGGATGGGGTTACCCGTACGTTGTATCCGAGCACATCTGTCACCAAGCGCTCATCATACCTCAACAGCTTACTTCACCTTCTGGAAGCACGGTCTCAAGGAAGTCAAACTTTAATATCTTGCTTTGCTGTACTCTTCATCATATTATATCAGAGAGATCATGCCAATCCGTACCATCTTGCACTCACACTAGGCAACTCAATAATCGGTTGTGATCGCAAGAAACAAGTTGGTTATATAGATGCAACTTCAAAGCTTCACTATAATACGCAGATTACAACTCATCGTGAGACTCTCGCGGTGCCTCAAATGCAGCCTGCGAATCCTTTTCAGGAGTCTTGACTGCAGGCTTCAGGCTGTTTTTAGCATGCTCCTCGACATAGGCAATGAGAGATTCCAACTCCCGGTCTCCGTTGTAGTCAAGGAACTCCCGTGACCCAGCAGGCTTGAACTTCAGCGTGGGGAATCCACTAATACGGAAGGGCACTGAAGGCGGGAGATCGTTCTCCTGAGCCTCCAACTTTGCACTGCAGAGGCATGAGTCATTATTGTCCAAAGTCGTAGGAGCGGACGTACATGGTCAATTGATCCTTCACATCAGCGAAATGATCACCAAGGGAATCCCAAATTGGCTTCAAGCGCTTGCAGTGACCGCACCTAAGAAATAGGTCTTAGATAAGATATGCCATAGGCCATCAACCAAAGAGCGCACCATGTGGCGTAGAATTCAACGAAAACATCCTTGGTGTCGTCGAAAGCAACCTCGTCAAATTGATCACTGACGAGCACAAAGACGCTTTCATCCTGAGTCTCAGGGATAGGTTGGCTCTTGAGCTTAGCAACGAGCTTCCCGTCCAGGTATTCGGCAACCATGGTCGAGAGAGCCTCTGCCTCGAAGGGCTTGCTCTGATCATACGGATACTTGAGCTGGAGGTCCAAATTCTGGATAACGAAGCTAGGCCACTTGGGCTCAGGAAGGTTCAAGGCCTTAGCGTGGTCGCCAAATTTGGCCGCATCTATCCAAACAAAGTTGATCTTGTCATGGTACTTGGCAGCAACAGGCTTGAAAGCAGCGATGTGATCGTCGGTTTTCTCATCTGTAGGGTCCACAAACAAGTAGGCAAGGGGCTTTCCGCTGCCAGCGTAGAGGGCGTAAGTTCCTTCGTTCACCTCCCCAAGAATGGGGACAGAGAGCTGCTGAACCCAGTCCCCGATGTCACGGGCAGTAGCAGCAGATACTGGGTGCGGGTATTCAGTGACATGGTCATCGAAGTTGCGGTAGACCACGATAGCGGGGGGAGTAACGCCTGCAGCTGCGATAGCCTTTGCGTCTGAGGTAATACCAAAGAGGTAATCGTCGCGGGACTTCTCCGCTGCTGCACTAAATTCAGGTGCAGGAGCTTCGGTAGTCGAGGAAACGTAGGCGAGGACGACAATAGGGTCGGCATTTTGGAATTCCTTGAGGTTGGAGGCTGTGACTTCAGAAACGGCAGGAAGGGACTGTCTGGTTAGAATGAGGTGAGCTGGATCTCACGGGATGAGAAAAGGCCAAGCATACTTGATCATGTAGCTGATAATACCGTCCGCCTTTCGGGGACCGGTATAGTCGGTGTGTTCACCATTGCGGAACACTTTCAGGGTGCTGTCAAGTGATGGTCAGCACGCACGATACAACACTTTCAACAATGGTATGAAACTCACGGGTAACCCTGAACGCCATGCGACTGGCAGAGGTCTGCTTGATCGACGCAATCGACTTTGGCAAGCTTGATGTCTTTGTCCTTAAGAGCAGTAGCTGCCTCCTCGTAATGGGGAGCAAGAGATTTGCAGTGACCACACCTGTTCTGGAACTCAACCAATAGTCATGCGAGATTATAATAATACTACTTACCATGGGGCAAAAAACTCGACCAGAATTAGAGGCTCGGGGTTGACAGTCGAAGTGAAGCTGTCCTTGGTAAGGTTTAGTACATCGGAAATGTTGGTGCTCTCAGCAGCATCATTGGCAGAGGCGAAGGATACTAGGGCGACGGTGGAGGCCACCGACACAAAAGAGGTGAAACGCATTGGCGGAGAACGCGCTCGTGGAGGTTTAAGTTAGCTATGAAAGCAAGGAATGCCCTTTTATAATGTGTAACTGTCTACGTGTCACCCAATATTTTGCCACAGACACAGGATCAGACCGTAACTATATATCCTTAACGTTCTCCCAGATTAACGATATCGAGAAGGCGACTTTGTTTAACAGCATACTCGGACACGTCATCATGATATATTACCCTCGGCAAGAGCTACTTGAGTACCAAAAGTCTGAGCTTCATCAAGCAAGTTGAACTTAGTGTATTACAGATCTACGAACAATGCTCGATATATCTCATGATGCCCCGTCCAATAATCCTCATGTCGATCTATATCAAGGGCCTGTGAGGGACGTAACGTAACGCGTGGGCCTTGAAGCTTGAGTTGGTAAGCTACAGACTAGACAGGTCGAAATCGCTGCCAGTTGTTCGACCACCACCATAGCGCCTCACCCCAGGAGCAAATGGACGCGGCTGAGGGAAGTCAGTCACGGGAAACGTATGTGGGCCAGCGTTTGGAGGGGGCGAAGGTACTGGCATACGATGAGCCACTGCCAAAGGGTGGAGTTGGGATGCGACTTACTCTTGCGAGATGGAGGTACTCTTGATCCATTCACATAACCATTGGTTCCAGGTCGACTAGTAGGTAAAGCGGGAGGTTCGGCGTCAGCAACAGGAGGTGTTGAGACAACACGTGGCCGAGGAGGAGCAGAGGCAGGTGGGGTCGGACGTGCGCGTATAGGCGACGGTTGAGGAGGGGCCGGTGCAGGGTTGTCGATTTCTGACAGAGCTTGCACACGTGCTAGAGGAGCGGGTGGACCATCTATTGCAGGAGGTTTACGAGAAGGTGGAGGTGGAACTACTCGAGACGGAGATCCAGCCATTGACGAGGGTCTGGCTGGAGGAGGCGGCGGAGCTTTCCTTGCAGCTGGAGGCTGGACACTGTTGCGGGCGGGAGGAAGGGGAGGGACAGCCCGAGATGGCGTTGACGGTGCTGCTATAGGTGGAGAGATCGAACGAGCAGGTGGACGTGGACGGGGCGTTGGGGGAGCTGCAGGAGGAACAGGAGATGCTGTTCTTGCGGGAGGTGGTCGGCGGGGTGGGTGAGGGGTAGCAATGGGAGGGGTGGGCGTATTTCTTGATGGTATACCTGGTGCAGCTCGAGAAGGTAGAGCAGGAGTAACACTGGGAGGGGTAGGTGTATTTCTTGATGGTATACCTGGTGCAGCTCGTGAAGGCAGGGCAGGAGTAGTATTAGGAGGTGTGGGTGCATTTCTTGATGGTAAAGCCGGTGCGATTCGTGAAGGTAGAGCAGGAGCAGGAGAGCGAGATGGCAATGATGGCGCACGTCGACTAGGAATCACGGGAGCCTCAAGAGGGGGAGGGCGTGCGGGTGCTGAAGGCCTAGGTGGGGGACCCCTAGCAGGCGGCGGCGGCGCGCTAGTAGCAAGGGATGGAGCATCTCGCTTAGGCACTGATGGTGGTTTCCCAAATGTTGGAGGTTTTGCTGGAAAGAAGTGTAAGTGAAAGATTAGACGATAAGTGAAGCCACATACCTAGATTGCTTTGTCCCGCAGGCTTCAACTTCGGTATACCTCCCGCAAACAACCCACCCAGCTGAGGGGGCCCGCCAGCACCCATTGATGGCGGAGCTACCGATGCGCCTCCTGCTCTGGCAGCGGCAGCAGCCCCAATGCCACCCCCACCTCCACTTGGCTTCGAGTCAACCAAAGGTGCACTGCGGTCATTTGTTTCTGCTTTCTTGAGCTTTCTTCCCGACTGAATCTGTTTCAAGAGTTCGGCGGAGGCCATGGTATAGAATATTGTTGTCAGTGAGAGTGTGTAGTCATTGCGCAGCGACGTAAAAGTGTAAAGATATAAACAGCAATAAATACTGCACCAGGCAAGCACAACTAACATACAATTAGCCGTTACATACTACTAGTAGCTAATGCAATAAGCGCCGTATCTTTGGCATGAAAGTGTAAGTAAGGAGCGTGCTGATCTACCCGTCACTGAGAATACTAGGACTGATGGCTGTCGTCAATTTTACTGATCTCAAAGGAGACCTCAGTGGGCACATACTTCAGTTACAAAGGGGCCTGCTGCCGGTGTTGTGTTCGACTGATAAAATACCTTCGGAGGGGGACGTGGTCCGCGAATGCGCACTCCACTGATAGGTGTAGGAACAGGACAGTGCGTTGCGAATTCCGGGATGGAAGGATCAATGGGGCTGTCATCTTCTGCCGCTTTCACCTGTGGTGTTAGCGATGGAAGTTTCCGAATGAACCGCTGGGACGCAGCAAGATTGTCGATACTGAGAGACTGCTCTCCGAAGGTGCCCCGTTTGAGCAGGATTGAAGAACTCGGAACACTGGCGAGCGATTGTTCAACAGAAATCTGGGGAACAAACGATCGAAGAGATTGGTCGTCAAAGGTCTTTTGCGTGGTAGGTGACAAATTACAATGCCCAACCGTCGACCATTCGTCACGTTGAACCTCAGAGTCCAAAGACTGTTCACCAGAGGGTGTCACAGGAGCACTCCTTTTGGCCCTATGGAGGAGAACAGAGGACGACGTACTCTCCAAAGGGGAGAGGAAACTGGCGTCAGACGGTAGTGTACTAGTATAGGAGCGCCGAAGTGGTCTCTTGGTCACATCCACCTTGCCACGGGAGATGTCGGACGGTCGAATGATATCTGACCCGTACACCACAGAATCAGCTGACATTGGTTGCGATATCGCCACATTCGCCTGCGCTGATTGTGGAGTGGTGATCTTGATACGGGGTCTGATTGGGAGACTTCCGCGGCTAGACAGATCTTGAAGGGGCTCTAAGCCATTCGCGAACTCAACCTGCCTCGGCAGAATACGAAGTGGCTCGGAATAGGTCCTGGTGTGATCTGCCATAACTCCACCATGGTCATGACTTGAAACCAGTGAAACAACGGTCCCTGCGGAATCGAGTAATTGGGGGCGAGATTGTGTATACTTTGACCTCGAGGCAATCTTGACCACTTCAGTCTTGAAGTTAGGAGAAGCAGTGTAGCTATAACCGCTAAACGATATCGAGGACGCGACAGATGCACGATAAATGTGATTGGTCGACGAGCTTTGCATTGGGGCAGCGAATGGATGTCCAGGGATGTGTGGTTGTATGCTCAGACTGGGATGGATAGAAACTCGAATGGTGGGAGCTCGTGAACCAGGCAGGCTCATGGGTGGTACAGGTATTGGTTCGCCAAGAATTGCTCTCGGTCGATGTTTATGGAACATTGCTGGAATTACACATGTTCAATATTTCAACAAGAATAGACTCATCCTGGAAGTACATACCTAGCACAATCAGAGCTCCTATACTGAATGGGACAAATTCACCGACGATACCGATGAACTTGACTCCAGGTACCAAAGAAAAAAGTTCGAGGAGCAGAAGCGATAGCGCGCGAAGAACCCTTGTATCCGTGACTGCTCCAATCCTGTGCTTAAATTCGAGGAATGGTGGAGCAATAAAGGATATCAATCTGCCGATAATATAAAGCTCCAGGGTTACAAACATCATGGACATGGACAATGCGGTGGGAAGGTAGCTTCATCGAGAGATTAGATAAAGATATCACGGACAATACTTGTTACTAACATTGTCCTGTAACACAAGTATGTTCCGAGCTGTTGTACGTATCTGATTTTTTCCGTTAAAAAACCACCAAAAGCACATGCGAGACTACGTACGCGACTGTTCCAACGCTAGTGGCATACGTTGCAAACACAAAAGCTTACACATGTGTCGGTTTAGCCAGCATGTTGAACAAAGGACACACTCACCCACGCTAATAACTAGCCAAGACCAAGTCAGATATAATTCCCGCCGCCGCAATGCGAATTTTCGTAGATCGAGGCTTAATATGATCAGACCTACGAAACGACCACAAGCGGCGGAAATTCCGCCCCACGCAACGACAAATGCTACGGAATGAGTTATTCTACTGTCCTGACGACTTTTGTGTAACTCACCACAAGCAGAAGATCGATCACTGGAATTGAACGACAGTAAGGATGAAAAGTAGGCAATGCTCGCAAAAGCGAAACAAATGGAAAGCATCAGGACTAGATCACGGTTTTCATCTTCCAAGAACGTTATACGGGAACTTTGATCATCCCGTAATAACGTTCCTATAGACTTCTCGACGTTGTCCCAAGGAGCGCCATTTTCGTTGTGAAACCTGACGTCTGACTGCATAAACCTACCCAAGGCGAAGACCTTGGAGCATCTTCGATACAGGTGACGCATCACTGGTGAGGTCATGATACATAGGAGACTGCAGATGAAGACACATCCTAGAAAAAAAGATGCTATCTGATAACTGATACGAAGTAGCTTGAGCATTTCAGAGAGTCTTCGGAGACATAACCAACTCACTGGTCGGGATGTTTCAAAAATTCGCTGACAGGTGGTGTACTTGTGTCCTGTACCGTATCGACACTCGGTACGTCATAGCCCAACATCATAGCGTTTGTTAAAAAGAATGGACAAGGCCAGCTCGGCGATGAAGGCGAAGAGAAGGGAATTTTGAAGGCCAGCCTCCAGTGTGATTCAGGTCAAGGGCAAGAAGTGCTGCACTGTTAGAGAGTAGTGACCGACCCACCTGATTTCTGAAACCCGTTTCGGTGAATCGGAACGTTCACTTTTAACTCGTTACAATTTGCACAGCATGTTGCGGCTGTCGCTGTCAGTGCCAAGTAGTGTCATTTGATGTCAACCTTATCGGAGCTGCAACATTGCATATGCTCCGAAGTCGGCGCTAGCTTCAAGTTGGACCTAGTAGTCAGACCTGACCTTGACAACCGTTGAACCAGACCATGAGATCCAACCTGATCCAACGGGTTAGGCACTTTTAGTTGGCAGTGTCTGGATAGTCACTGTACAATGCTGTACAGCATCCATACGAAGTACTTACTACTAGTACTGAAGGCTGGTGGACTTCGCTTTCGGGCGGTCGAGCTATATCTGTACGCCTAGTGGAGTTCAACCTAACCTAGCGCTCGCGCGGTCTGGCGGTGCTCACACTACCCCTCACCTCGAATGAATATTTTCCAAGGGACTTCTTCACAGTAAGTAAATACACGGATTTTCACGCCTTCCGACAAATTTCCGCTCTCTGATCATTGGCAGGTCCTGTATTCATCTCAACTGATCTCGAACCCATCACTGGGCCATCATGCATCAGCCTCTCAGGTACTTAGATGTCGTAAGGAACATCACATGACGTGACACGAGTGTGACACAGAGCTGTTAACCCCAGCCGAAGCTGCCGAAATGGTAATAATATACAGAAGAGCGAGTAAAGTAGAATATCACCCAGTGATGTAGGATAGTATGTAACCTCAATTTATCTCAATCCCCATCATGCAAGTTTTCTTGTTGATGTCGCGCGACAGCGCGCCCGGAAAACTTTCATGGTAAGTTATTCAAGTTGCATTCATGTCAGACGTCTCAGGATCGAGGCGCAACTCAAACACAAGGGCCGCATCAGGAAAACGTAATTCACTACGGCACACTACAGACTACT
>PVYE01005012.1:80936-146473 GCA_002995055.1 Rhizopogon rudus
GAGGGGAACGACAAGAATATGACTAAATACTCAGAAAACAAGCGTGCGTAAACAACGTATCCCCTGACCAAAACAAAAAGAGTTCATGACAATTCATTTGACTTGAAGATTCGACCAACTTATGAGTTTTACTTGTTAACTGATCACTGGTGTGCCCATTACTGCCCTCTCCCATTTTCTTGTCCTCTCCTCAGCTTCTACTACACGTCATAGCCGGTCGACAAGTTCCAGTATTCATACTACCCTCCGATGCTGTCGCTACCTCATGATCTTATGTCGTCTAGCGGCGCAGTCCTACTTCAGCCCGGTATAAGTACCTCATGTATTTGATAGATTTGCAATCAAACACTTGTATTTCATTCCTGTTTTGTGAAATTGCAAGGGAAAAAAGGAAAAGAGCAGTGCTACTGGGATGTGTTCTGTCCATCCTCTCCTTCCCCCTCGAATTAATTAATTAATATCAATTAATATTTCCTGAGGGGTTGGGCAATCTTGATCACGTGAGATTCACGTGAAATTCAACCAAATATTGAGCCAAACACATTTTCTGGGTCACTTCGTTGGAGATCACTGCAAGGCGAGTGGCATCCTCCTGTTATTCCACCATGGAGAACACACCGCAGCTGGGCACAGCTGCAGACCTTGAGATGCGGGCTGCTCGCATTGCAGACCCTGGCATAGGTACGTCTTATCAAATAGTACACCGCTCTGCTGTTCAGCATATACTGTATATAGATCTCAAAACGAAGCACAACGTTGCATGCGAGCTACGAGAAATGATAGACACCGTTCGAGATGCTGAATCCGCGCGTGTATTCCCTCAAATGGTTCCAGTTCTTTTGGAAATTTTGAACACCGGGGACGCTGCATATCATAAAGACACCATGGAGTACCAATACAGGCGTGTACTGCTGGAAATCATACATCGCATACCCTACGGGGAAACTATACGACCTCTGGCTCTGCCTTTGCTTGGTGGTATGCTCCATGCCTTGCGCCACGATAATGAGGAAAATGGCGTCACCGCGTGCAAGATTATTATCGACCTTCTCAGGTCATTTCGTGCGCTGACAGAAGAGCTCGTCGCCGAATTCATGGGAATTCTTCAAGATGTATTCCGCAACATGAAAGGTCTTGTCCTTGATACACTCTGCGAGGATTCTCCTGTTCTTGATCCAAATGTCGTCCTTCCCAGTATTCGCAGTTTCAAAGTCCTCGCCGAGATGGGAATGGTGGTTGTTACCTTCTCCCAGAGCCACCGTCCACTAGTCCTTACAGTCATTCAAACAACACTCGGCCTTAACTTCGAGGTGCTGGCTCTCGAATCTCCTGCCCAGAAGAAAGCTAGAGAAGATTATGAGGCCATGGGATCTTACTGGTCCGGCATGGCACCCACCATCAAGAACACTCAGGCGTATATGGATTTCATCACCGGGCAAATCAAGGTACGCACATTTGCACAATCCCAACATTCAAAGATTCTCATTTCGTAGATGGTATCTTACGTTGCATATATAATGCGAGGCATCGGAGAACAGTTCGATTCTTTCGGAGAAAGACTTATTCTTGCTGCTCTTCGACTAATGCAAGACTTGCCTTCCAATGGAATCCAGGCTCGAAAGGTGAGTTGCATCTATTGATGTCACACATCAGACCTGACGCGTTCATCAGGATTTGATAGTAGTGCTCAGGCATCTGATTGGCACGCCACATCGGAAAGCTCTTTTACCCCAGATTGACAAATTGTTTGATGAACGCATTCTTCTTGGAGATGGAGTCGGTAGTAAAGAGACTTTGCGGTGAGTCAATGTGATCGGGTAACAAGGGCCGATTATTGATCATCATTCAGTCCGTCAGTCTATGCCTCAGTTGCAGACCTTGTCCACCATGTGCGAGGCGACCTCTCGGCGAATCAACTCGCGCGCGTAGCGAAGTTGTATTCCGCGTTGATCCATAATCCGTACCTCAGTCATAACTTGCATACGCTGTTCTCCAAGATGATGTTCGGTTTGATCGAGAATATCACGACGAAGGACACCCCTCAAGGTGCCTCGCGGGTGCTGACTGCAATGTTCGAGACTTGTGTCGACAAGGTCGAGGCGATGACACTGGTATTGGATAATGCACTTGAGAGGATAGAGAGAGCCAAGAACGGTGAAGGGCAAGGCGTCGACTTTCTGCTGATAGAGAAGACGCGACCTGTTGCAGGGGCTGCCTATGCAACTGAGAAGCCAGAAGAAGTTATTCACGGTAAGAATACTTTCGATGTGCATGAATTACCCCTTGACGCCGTTAGATATAGAATGCCGCTTTCTTTTCCGAACTCTCCTTCATGGTTTCCGTGTTTGCCTAGTGGGATTGAAGAAATGTGATGCTCCAGTTCCTGACGGCACTCTAATCCTCCGTCTCTTGGAAAGTTGCATGAAATGTATGGCCCTCTTCGATACGGAGCCTCGCGACGCTACCGAAGCCATGGACTGGTTTAGTGCAGTTCTGCTGGAGGTCAATCTGCACGCGTTCCAAGAGGTATGGACCCACAAGATTGAGTTCTTTTTCGAAGCAGCACAGAAAAGACCTGCCCTCCTACAAATTTGCCAAATTTTGTTCAGTCGTGAAAGTGTCTCACCTACTTTGGTGGCAATCGTCCTTCGTTTCCTCATTGACCGCCTGCCACTTCTTGGGGAATACGATGACCAAACAGCAGTTATTACTATTCGGTTATTCAAGATGGCATTTGGTGCTGTTACGTCTTTTCCTGCCCCCAATGAACCCATTCTGGCTGCGCACTTAGCTAAACTCATAATGGATTGTTTCCCACTCGCTGTCAAAGCTTCCAAGCCAACCAACTACTACCATCTCTTGAGAGGCTTGTTTCGCGCAATTGGCGGCGGCGGAGGTCGTTACGAACTTCTCTATAAAGAGGTTCTACCACTCCTTCCCGATATGTTAGAAAGCTTAAACCGCCAGTTGCATGCATCTGAAGGGTTTGCGAGGGACATGATCGTTGAGCTTTGCCTTACGGTGCCTCTACGTCTCACTCATCTCCTACCCCATCTCACATATCTCATGCGTCCCCTTGCGCTTGCACTACGTGGAACTCCGGAACTCGTGTCTCAGGGTCTTCGTACACTGGAGCTATGCATCGACAACTTGACACCGGATTTCCTCGATCCGACTCTCAACACTGTGCTTCGAGAACTCATGGAGGCACTTCACAGTCACTTGAAGCCATTACCTGCTAGTCATCATCATGCCCACACAACCATTCGCATACTTGGCAAGCTCGGTGGACGCAATCGTCGTTTATTGTACAAAGAGCCAGCCCTCGAATATAACCCATTCTCGAAGGCCGCAGCTGTTTCTCTTTCTTTCGGCGGTTCGATGGAAAGCGTGAGGCTGGCTCCTATGGCTGACTTAGCAGTTCGAACCCTGCGTCAAGTTGCACCTGAATATCGTGCCCAAACGTACTCCTTTTTGGAGACATGTATCATTACTATCCTGCATGATGTGAGTACTCTAGGTTCACACTTGAGACGTAGTTTCTGACCACGTAAAACAGAGCAGCCATGGGCCAGACGAATCTGCAGTGTTCATCAAATCACTGGAAGCAATATTTGACGCGACACACCTGCCCGAAGTGAAAGATGACGCTGATAAGTTCATTCTTGGGCTGTCTCGAGCTGTATTTTCAATAGAACTCCGCAAGAATGCCACGAAGGAACCCGGACTCAGGCGATATCCTAGTCCCCTTCTTTGTTCGTACTTGGAGGCCCTACCTTGCGCTCTTGCCCGCGATAACACCACAGAAGCGCAGAAAGGTGAAGAACAGGTCACGTCAATCTTGAATGACTTGGTCGCCATGTGCACGCAGAATGGTGTTCTTGCACAGGACATTATTCCTACACTGAACCAGATCTCTGCACGTTTTTGTGCCATCTGCCTCGATGATTCATGGGTGCGGAAGAGCGCAGGATGCACTGGAATCAGAATTTTAACGTTCCTCCCTAATATCGGTGTAAAGTGGATCGGCGACCGCGAAGTCGAACTTGTGCGAACCTTGCTCCACATCCTCAAGGACCTCCCTTTTGATCTTCCTCGCGATGTCACCGACGTGAACAGTGTCCTCAAACGTGTCTTGCGCGTCACCTACACGGATGTGGATGCCATGTCTGATGTCCCTATCACCGCTCGTGCCAAGCTAGTTCATATCATCGGCATCTTCTTCTCGGAGCTCTCAAATCCCAATCCAGTGGTTCGACAAGCAGCCCAGACCTGCATTGACGTGCTTGTCGAGCTCACTGGGAAATCGGCTCACGAACTTCTCTTGCCGCATCGGGATCGCATGCTGACAGCAATTTATACCAAACCTTTGAGAGCGCTATCTTTCCCCATTCAAGTAGGCATGATTGATGCAGTACGATACTGTGTCAGTCTCGATCCACCGCTTCCGGAGCTGAATGACGAATTGCTTCGATTGTTGCATGAAACTCTTGGACTCGCCGACGCCGACGACGTCCAGCTTGCTCGTGGTAATCTTCGACAAGGATCCATTGAAATTATCAAGCTTCGAGTTGCTTGCATCAAGCTCCTTACCGCATCCATGCCCATGACGGATTTCTTTTCAAAGCAACATCTAACTAGACAGAGGTTCGTATTTCCTCTGACTTGTTCAGCAACATTGACATTATGTGATGCAGGGTCACTGGTGTCTATTTCAAGTCTTTGTACTCCCCTTCGCAGGAGGTAAAGGAAGTTGCGCACGAAGGACTTCGCATGGTTCTAACTCATCAAAGCCGACTTCCCAAAGAGCTCCTGCAGACGGGCTTGCGCCCTATCTTGATGAATCTTGCCGATCCAAAGCGGCTGTCGGTTTCTGGCCTGGAGGGGCTTGCGAGATTGCTTGAGCTTTTGATCAACTACTTCAAAGTTGAGATCGGACATAAGCTCCTTGACCATTTCCGGAGCGTCGCCGATCCCCAGATGTTACAAGCATCCTCGAGACTTTCCTTAGCTGAGAATGAAGGCGTCACGAAACTTGTCCGGTTGGCCAACATCTTCCATCTTCTTCCTCCCGCAGCGAATATCTTCTTGGAAAATCTCGTCAATGCTGTAGTCCAGACAGAAGCTCAGATGCACTTCTCTGGTCGCAGTCCCTTCTCCGATCCCCTCGGGAAATATCTAGATCGCTACCCGGGAGAGGCAATGGACTTCTTTATGCGCCATATCCATTTCCCCCGCCATGTCAGAACTCTGAGAAGCATCCTCCAAGCAAGGCTTGCTCCCAACCTCGAGCGCGAGATTGCGTCTCGCACGCAAGCATTAGTCGAGCACTGCCTGAAAAGGGGTGATCGGAGTCTCCTACTTCCTGGCCTCCTACTCTTCGATGACATGGCAGACCTTCAGCCATCTTGGCTTGCCGACAACGAATACATTATCGATGTCCTCCTCGAGATATGGCGTTCAGAGCCTCTGCAGCCTGAACAAGATGAAGTGATGGTCCCTGATGCAATTCACCGGCAATCTACAATCATGTCAATCTTCATGAAAGCACTGGAGCGAACCCCTCGCGTCGACTTGCTTTTCGATATTATTGCAATCTACACCCGCGACATCGCAATGGATCTGACGCGACTTACACATTTCCTATATCGCCACGTTGCGCTGAACGACGACCTTTTCTACCGCCGCAATGTCTTATCGCGCTTTGTGGTCTGGTTCGAAGACACCTCATATTCATGGGGTCAGAAGACCTACTTCCTGCGTTTCGTGCTAACACCAACGATTCTCATCCAAGCAAATAGCCCCAACAAGGAGGGCTTGCTTGACATGGACTTCGTGGCATCTCTTCATCGAGTGATCTGGCAACCCATGACCGACACATCTTCTTTCGCGGGTGCCGACGACATGTTCATGATTGAGTTGCTACACTTAACTACAGTGCTGGTACATCGCTTTCCGGAACTTATTGAAGATGTGAAAAAGGATATCATCCGTTGTGCATGGCACTATATTACCAGCGAAGATGCAGTGGTGAAGCAGACGGCATATCTGCTCGCAGCGCGCTTCTTTGAGGCATTCGATACCCCGCAGAAATTCATCCTCCGAGCTTGGACAGGACTTCTTCGTCCTCCTCATACGGATGGCAAACTCCTCATCAAGCAGGCGCTGGATATTCTTGCGCCAGCTCTTCCTCGCTCAGGCGGCACTGATACAGGGTACCCTCAGTGGGCTAGGACAACTCGGCGTTTACTCGCAGAAGAAGGAAATGGGTTTCAACAAATCATCATGATCTACCAACTTCTCGTCCGTCAGCCGCACTTGTTCTATCCTGTACGTGCGCTATTTATCCCTCACATGGTCAACTCGCTTTCCAAACTCGGTCTCTCCGGCACAGCGTCCGGTGAATCTCGTATACTCTCCATAGATATATCCCAGGTTATCTTTGATTGGGAACAGAAGTCACAAGAGTCTGGCGCCCAACCGCAAATGGAGTCGCCCCGAGCTTCCTCTACATGGGTCACCCCCCTTCCCTTCAGAGAAAGCATCGTCAGTTTCCTCGTTCGCCTCGCAACTTCCACCCTAGAGCCAACAACCAGGACCATCCTGCTACCTCGTGCGCTGTCCCTGTTGCAGAAGATGGTCGCCCCATCAGGTTGGAGTGATGTAACCGTCAAGCTGAACTTCTTTTCGCGTGCTCTGGAACAGGTACATGGATCGCGGGCTTATCCTTGTCGAATGCTGATGCTACCTTACAGATCGAACTTGATTCAGAACCCGTCCTTGTCCAAGCCCTCAGTGCTGCAAAAGTTCTGCAAGTTGTCGCTGCAGACAAGGATGATGCATGGTTTCTAGCTAACACCACCATCCTTCAATCCTTAGTTCGGAAAGGCCTGACGACAGATGACCCCGGTTTGCATGATGCCCTTCATCCCATCTTCGAACATCTCTTGCAACTGTTCCCCTTGCCTGATAGAGACGAGAAACAGGGTGATATGACAGACTTCCACAACTGGGTCTACACAGCAGTCGAGGATGGTTTGGCGAATACAACTGCTCTTCGTGGAATACTCCTCATGCTGAAATCTGTTGTGCAAGTAACTGCAGAGCGCGTTCAGCCATTCAGTGCATCCCTTTTACGCCTGTTCAGTAAACTGGCCAAAGATCACGTCAGCTCGACCCCGACCACCAACGGATTTGAAAACGGTGTCCGGCTCATCATCTCCATCATCGAGATTTGCAAGGCTACCATTCTACACCTCGGCGATCATCGGAAGTCATTCTTTGCTGCATTCACTGCACTCACGGAGAAATCCAAGAGCCCTACTCTGTGTCACTTTTCACTTGATGTTATGCGGGACTGGGCCCTTCACACCAACGAAGCATATCCGACAATGAAGGACAAAGTCAGCGTGCTGCAGAAGATGGCGGGCTTTGAGTCCCGCAGTGAAGAGCTATTCCATAACTACCTGGAGCTCATCTATGACATCTACACAGAACCTTCACTGCGTAGGAGTGACTTGACGTCTCGACTGGAACAGTGTTTCCTCCTTGGGTGTCGTGCTCGAGATCCCGTGCTCAGAGAGCGATTTATGGACCTTCTGGACAGCAGCATCCCTCGGTCTCTTCAGGGTCGTCTAGCATATATCTTAGGAGTCCAGAACTGGGAGCCTCTTGCGGACCATAACTGGATCTATCTCGCACTTCATCTCCTTCTCGGGGCCGTTGATGGCGAAGTGCCATTGATTTCGGAGCGTAGAGTTAGTATGGGTCCCTCCAATGGTCACTTCATGGCTCAACACAAGGCATCATCCGTCGTCCGTGCCATGCAGAGACTGGCGTTCCTTGACCCTCAAGTTGCGCACGACACTTGGATATCGGTCTTTCCCGCTGCATGGGCATGTCTTTCTCGTCGGGAACAGGCTGACTTGACACTACACATGATCAACCTCCTAAGCAAGGACTTCCATACCAAACAGCTTGAGCTCCGCCCCAACGTCATCCAGACTTTATTGGGCGGTATTCATGCCTGCTCACCACCAATGACTTTGCCTCCCCATCTAGTGAAATACCTCGCAAAGTCATACGGTGCATGGCACGCTGGGATGGAAATCCTAGAGATGTCTCTAGAATCCGTCAAAGACGATGATCCCGTTGTCAAAGACACAGCCTACGATTCCCTCGCAGACGTCTACGCGGAACTAACGGAGGAGGATGTATTCTATGGTCTGTGGCGCCGGCGATGCCTCCACCTTGAGACGAACATGGGGCTTGCGTTCGAACAGAATGGCATGTGGGAGTTGGCCTCTAACACCTATGAAGCGGCAATGACGAAGTCGAAGAATGGACAAATAGCGTTTTCAGAAGTGGAGTACTGCCTTTGGGAGGATCATTGGATGCTCGCGGCAGAAAAACTCCAGCAGTGGGACACGTTGCATGATTTAGCAAAGAGCGAAGGGAATCAGGAACTCTTGCTTGAGAGTGCGTGGCGAACGAAGGATTGGGCTGATCAGAAGGAATCCCTCGAGGAGCAGATTAATCAGCTGCCCGACGTTGCGACTCCACGAAAACGAGTTTTCGAGGCGTTCATTGCTCTCCTGAAGGTGCCTGGTGCTTTGGAAAAGAACACCGAATTCACAAAAATCCTCGAAGATGCCATGCAGCTGTCGCTGCGCAAATGGGTTGCTCTTCCGTTCCATATGTCACCCGCTCATGTTCCTCTGTTACAACACTTCCAGCAGTTCGTTGAGCTCCAAGAGGCGGTCCAGATCTTTGGTTCTCTCTCTACCACCACAGCACAAAACCTGGAGAAAAAATCCTCGGATCTCAAGATGGTTCTACAAGCCTGGCGAGAGCGCCTTCCTAACCTGCAAGACGACATCAGTATATGGAGCGACTTAGTGGCTTGGCGGCAGAATGTTTTCAACGCGATCAACAAGGCCTACATCCCTCTTATCTCCAATACCAACCAGGGCAGTAATTCTGCGACAAGCAACTTCAACACCTCAGGCTATCGTGGGTATCATGAAACAGCTTGGATTATCAATCGCTTTGCCCATGTTGCGAGGAAGCATGATCTTCTTGACGTTTGCTTCAGTTCTTTGAACAAGATTTACACCCTACCGAATATCGAAATCTCAGAAGCTTTCCTCAAACTGCGAGAGCAAGCGCGTTGCCATTACCAGAAACCCAACGACCTGCAAGCGGGATTGGAGGTCATCAACAACACAAACCTGATGTACTTCTCTAACCCACAGAAGGCCGAGTTCTTCACTCTCAAGGGCATGTTCCATGCAAGAAGTGGGAGAAGCGAAGAAGCTAACCACTCCTTCGCCCAAGCAGTCCAAATGGACATGTCTCAAGCCAAAGCATGGGCGGAATGGGGACGATACAGCGATCGCATGTTCAAGGAGGTCCCGACTGAGATGTCGCACGCTGCCAATGCTGTCAGTTGCTACCTCCAGGCGGCAGGGCAGTATAAGAATGGTAAGAGTCGGCCCCTGCTGACTCGGGTACTCTGGTTATTGAGTGTGGATGACGCGAACTTTACCATCTCCCGAGCGTTTGACACTTACAAGGGCGAGGCAGCGTTTTGGTACTGGATATCGCTCATCCCGCAGCTCTGTCTTTCTATCAGTCAGCGCGAGGTCAAGCAAGCGCGATATATCTTGCTAAACCTTGCCAAATTATTCCCCCAGGTATCAAGCCACTTTGCTATAGCTTCTCGTCACGAGCTCACACTGTTGCAGGCATTATTTTTCCCGTTACGAACGACGAGGGAGGACATGGTATTCATCAAGAAGCAAGCCATGGCTACAGCAACAGCTCGGGCTCAAAGCGCCAATCAAGCATTGGCTGCCAACACAAACAGGCGTCCTGATGGCGACCAGGTGATGCAAGACGCCACAGCCGAAGTTCAAGCAGAGATCGTCAAGAAGGAGAATACTTCGGTGGACGCTATCGAATCCCAGCAGTCCCAAAACCAATCTCAATCTCAATTCCAGTCCCAAACCCAACAAGCTTCTCAGTCCAACGCAGAGACAACACCTGCTGCCGCACCGAATGCAGGTGTCATTGTCCCTCCTTCCACTCAGCCTGCTGGAGCTTCTGACACCCAGCCGTCTTATGTTATTCGTCAATCTTGGGAACATGTGGATGAGGTCGTTCAGATTCTTAAGACGGCCTTCCCACTCCTTGTTCTGAGCATGGAGACCATGGTGGATCAGATACTGCAGAGGTTCAAGGCTACTCCTGAAGAGGAGATTTATCGATTGATCTGCATGCTATTACTGGATGCTGTGCAGGTAAGCACTTCATGCGAAACTCCCAAACGCAGATGTAGACCATGCGCTTCCAGAATTACGTGATGCGGACGAATACAACGGAGGATGACGGGCAGCTCCAGCAACACACCGTACAAAACATTGCCAAGATGGCTGCAAATTTGTCCGGGTCAGCTAGGGTATGTTCTTTCCGCTTGAAGGGGGAAAAAACTGACCCCGTGGTAGCGAGAATACGAGGAAGATTTTATCAACAGTAAACTCACGCATTATGAGTACATCCGGAAGCTTCAGCAATGGAGGGACCGACAAGAAAAGTATCTCGACTCCCGACCACGCATTCAGTCTCTCGACCTCCTTAGCCACTATCTCACTGAGTTCCAATACGGCAAATTTGACGACATCGAAGTTCCAGGCCAGTACACGGAGGTGGGTTACCCGCTCGATATCGTAAACAAGAGGAAGGTTGATCTCACACTTGGCTACAGGACAAGGATAGCAATCAAAACTTCATCCGGATTCAGAAATTCGGACCCAAATTCGAGAACTGTCGGTCATATGGCTACTGCTGGCGTAGATTCACGGTGCACGGTAATGATAACTCGCGGACGTCGTTCTCTGTCCAGCTTCCTTCTGGTCGGCACTGGCGCAGGGAGGAGCGACTGACGCAGGTGTTCCGCACCTTCAACTGGTGAGGCTTGTTGCATCTGTAGCTGAGGTATTTTACTTACTGAGCTTCCTTGCTGTAGTGCCTTGGTCCGCAGGAAGGAATCTCGCAAGCGGAATCTCTTGTTCCATATTCCAGCTGCTATCTCGTGTAGTGCTAGTCTTCGCCTTCTGCAGACCGACTCGTCGTACATCACCCTCGGAGACATATATGACCATCACTGCGAGGAGGCTGGTATCTCGCGTGAAGATCCCATACTTGTCTCTGGTGAGAAAGTCAAGAACGTGCTGCTAGAATTCAAGCAGAAAACTGGTCGGGCGGTAAGTACGCTCGCGACGCGTCTAGAGTCATTCTGATCTGAGTCTTGACAGCCAAACAAATCAGAATACTTCACCCTCCGGAAAGACATCATGGATGAAATTGGCACTAAACTTGTCCCAGATGATGTTCTGACCAAAGTAAGTTATCCTCGGTCTTTGTTTAGCCGGTAGCTCATGTCCTCGCACCCAGTACATGACAAACGCCATGGCCACGCCCGCAGACCTCTGGCGCATGCGCAAGCAGTTTGCCCTTCAAGTTGCCGCGACGAGTTTTATGACCTTCGTCTTCTGCCTCACCAGTCGTGCGCCTTCGCGCTTCCATCTTTCTCGGTCTACAGGGCTTATGACAATGAGCGAAATGTTACCGGGTATGTTGATACCTCCTAGTAGCTGCAAGGGGATACTGATTGGGGGCCTAGGTCTAGCAGGTCAGGCGCCTGTCTTCGCGTCCAATGACGCGGTGCCTTTCCGGTTCACCCCGAATATGCAGAGGTTTTTGGGGCCTGTGTTTACGGAGGGGTTGTTGACGACAGGGATCATGGTTATTGGGAGGTGTCTTACCGAGCCCGAGGTACGCCTTTCTTTCCCTTGATCTTCACCCACTGACGTGAACCACACAGTTTGGTCTTGAACAACAACTTTGTCTCTTCGCTCGGGATGAGGTAATGACGTGGATGCATGGAAAAGGACACCCCTGGACGTTCGATCTGACCTTCAGGACAAGCTGTACAGCGAATATTGAGGCTGTGGTGAAGCGTGCGGAGGTCATGGCATGTAAACTTGAGCGAGAGACGGTGAGAATACGTTGCGAATCGTATGCATGTTCGTGTTCTAATCGTTGCCGTCGTCATGCAGGCCCAAACGACCACGAATATGGGTGGCGCGCCAGTCTTACAGACCGTAACCAACCTCATCTCGACAGCTACGAATCCTGTGCAGTTGATGAGGATGAGCGAAGTGTATCATCCGTGGTTTTAGTTTAGCGGATATTGTTTTCATGTTGTCTTGATGATCTTTTAGGTGGACGTTGATTGCTTTACATACATGCGCATGTACTAGTAGATATAACACACTGCAATGAACCTTGTACTAAATATCCGTGATGTGTGAACGAAGCCCAGAATGCGCGTGGCTTAGGGAGGAAACTTTGGGTTTCTCCAGGGTAGTCTTCATGTTTCTCGAAATTCATGTGCGGGTGTTGCGTAAGTAGCCTTCGGTCTGCCGGAAGGCATTGATATGAACCTCGCTCTCGAGCATCATCTGAGGACAACAGTTTTCAGTATGACCTCGAAAGCTCCATGGAATAAAATATCCACCTCTTCCGCCATCAACGCAATACCACTCCCTGGCCTATTATACATCATCGCATTCGCGAACATCAGATATACATCCCTCTGAAAATCCACGGAGGTCCTAATCACTCCATCTTTAATCCTGGCTTTGATAGTTTTCAAGTCCATGGGGCGCTTGATAATCTCATGGTAATCGGGCGCTTCGGAGGGTTTTATAGGGTTGTGGAAGATGTTACCATTGCGGTGTTGTGAGATTTGGGAGTGGAGGAGGGTGATGACGGCCTGGAAGCGCTTGTTAGGGACGGGTTGGGTTTGGCTGGTGGAGGCAGATGGCGTGGACTGGGCCGGTGTGGAGGGGCCGGGGCGCTGCTCACTGCTGGTCGTTCCGCGTCGGGGGCGTGTGACTGGAATGAAATCTTGGGTTACGAAGCAAATTCAGTTTTTTGTAAGGACACAAACCTCGCTCCTCCTCCTCCGGCGTTGCGGGTGAGCTCTCCTCCCGCAAACGCTTCTTCTCGCGTTCACCGGCACCTTCACTATCGGACACCTTGCGTTTGCCTGCGCAAAACACATTATTCAGTCGAGAAAAATTTGATGGGTACGATTTTGATAAACATGGGATTCTAGATGTGGTGTCAAACGCACCTGGGATACTCGTTTCAGCGTCAACGGACACGTCGCGCTCCTCTGCATCAACATCCATAGGCGTTTCATGCCCTTGTTCAGCTTGGGAGGTTCCAGTGTCATGTTGTACGGTTGGCGTCACCTCTTGTTCCTGTTCAGGCATCTCCTGCTCATTGTCAGGTAACTCCTCATCATGCTCGACCGACAGTTCTCTAGCTTCTACCTCTGCATAACCCTCTGGAGGTTCAGGGGTCAGTATCGCCTCTATCTCACTTGCCTCATCATCTGGAGACGTGGGCTGCTGATCCTCTTCATGCTGTTCTGTTTCCTCGGGTATGGAGGTTGAAGATTCGCCGACTTCAATTGGTTGATCCTTAAGCATTGGCTGCTCGTCATTCTCAGACTCATGCTCCTCGCTCTGGGGCGGATAGCAGGGTTCTTCTTCCAAAGGCAATGGCTCAAGGCCTGGTCCAGGCTCAATGATCTCGGGTTCTTCGGATTCCTCTTCTTCTGGCTGGGGAGTGTACTGACGTTCTGGCTGTTGCTCATTGCTTTCTTGTTCTGGCCCACGGCTATCGCGCGGAGCGTCGGGTGGCTGCAAGGCATGAAGTAATGAAGACTAAAGACAAAGGAAGAAGCAAAAACACGCACGACTGCATCATTATGTTCTGATTCAGGCTCGATTTCCACGCCGGAGAGCTTGGCGCGAATCTGAGCGTCCAATTTGCCATCTCGGATGTCTTGAATTTCTGCGACGATGGTTCTGGCTAACGGTTATGCTAATATTCGAATGGGAGGTGAAATTCGGGTGCTCACTTGAACTTGACCTCCTCGGCTGCGATTAAGTCGCGCAATTCCACGAGGCGTGCAGTGTAGAATTTCTGTGCAAGCTGGAGATTTACGGGAGCTACATTGGTTGATATGCATGAATATTAGTATTCTGGAGTGGCATGCGACTAATGTTCACCATGCGCAGCATTATTTTCGTCAGAGCTGGGGGGACAGCATATTCATGAGGACAACATGGAATAAGGATGAGGATGGAGTAACTCACCACTCAAGCTGAGCTTCATTCATCAAGCGGGCGTATATATCGCGACAAGACTACAATTGCATCTGAGCACACGATACATAGACACAAGATAGAAAACTGAGCTAACATTGGAGGAAAAGAAGTGTTTCGGGCGGGAGAGGAGGGGATGTTTAGAGAGAAGCTTAGAGACTTGCTGCCAGGCGTTGGAGCCGTACTCATACACTGCCTGTGCCAGTAGTAGACATTCTACGTTTGACAACGGGGCGTCCGTTCCGCTCATCTGTCCGTACACTGTGTCGATCGTTGAGTAGACCAACAGCGTGAGAATACCGGCGTCGATCTTGACGGCTATGTCCAAATAAGGGAATCTTACCCCCCAGGGACGACGTCAGCTCCCATTTAAGACGAAACAGTGCTGCGACTTCCTGGCCTACTCTCAGTTCAACATGTTGCTCTCCGCATTCGCCACCACGCTCGTCCTGCTTCCTTTTGCTTCAGCGGGTGTTCACAAGCTAAAGCTCAACAAGCTTCCACAAGTCTCACCAGGCCATGCACTCGAGACCGCCTACCTCGCTGAGAAGTACGGTGTGCAAACTCCATACCAACAGCTCCCTTTGATGGGGGCTGGTGGTGCTGGACGTCACATCCGTCCGCAATCAGACGACGATGACCTCTTCTGGACCCAGGAGATCATCAACGGTGGCCACAATGTTCCCCTCACCAGTATGTACTGTCCTCTCTCCCCTTTGCCGTCTTGTTCACATTTCCCAGACTTCATGAACGCTCAATATTATACTGAGATTCAGCTTGGCTCGCCACCTCAGTCGTTTAAGGTTATCCTCGATACCGGGTAAGAGAATTCCCCTTTATATTTTATTGTACATTCAATACTCGTTTCCTAGGTCGAGCAACCTGTGGGTCCCCAGCTCCAAGTGCACGTCTATCGCATGCTTCCTTCACGCCAAGTATGAGTCAGGCTCTTCCTCCACCTACAAGGCCAATGGCTCTGAGTTCTCCATCCAGTACGGTACTGGCTCCATGGAGGGCTACGTCTCTCAAGACGTCCTCACCATAGGTGACATCTCTATCCGTCACCAGGATTTTGCAGAGGCCACCAAAGAGCCAGGTCTCACCTTTGCCTTTGGCAAGTATGTACATTTCACTTCAAAGTATCAGCGAACCATGGTTAACGCGTGAACCAGGTTCGACGGTATTCTCGGCCTTGGCTACAATACCATCTCTGTCAACGGTATAGTGCCTCCCTTCTACAACATGATCGACCAAGGCCTCCTTGATGAACCTGTCTTCTCTTTCCGCCTCGGTGCCTCCGAGAGCGACGGCGGTGAAGCCACATTTGGCGGTGTCGACCATCAAGCGTACACTGGTAGTATCACCTACGTCCCTGTGCGCCGTAAGGCATACTGGGAAGTTGAGCTTGAGAAGGTTGCATTCGGAGACGATGAAATGGACCTTGACATGACAGGCGCAGCTATTGACACTGGTGGGTCTTACCTTTGTCCAACAATGTCCAACTCCTCACCAGATTATGCACAGGTACCTCCCTCATCGCGCTCCCTACCGACATCGCTGAAATGCTCAACACCCAAATCGGCGCCACCCGCTCCTGGAATGGTCAATACCAAGTCGACTGTGCTAAAGTCCCAACCCTTCCCGACCTGACGTTCTATTTCGGCGGCAAGCCCTACTCGCTGAAGGGAAGCGATTACGTGTTGGATGTTCAGGGCACGTGTATCTCCTCGTTCACGGGTATGGACATCAACTTGCCTGGAGGTTCATTGTGGATTATTGGTATGTGATTTATTTTGTTGCCAACAAGTTTGCGGTTGATTAAGTGTCTTCAGGTGATGTGTTCCTTCGCCGATACTACACGGTTTACGACCTCGCTCGCGATGCTGTTGGTTTCGCCAATGCTGTTTGAGGGTCCCAACTCAGTCTGATACCCTGGTATTTATACCATACGGCTGGCGTAAGGATGTCTTTTCGTCTGGCTTAGAACTCTTCGATTGGGAGTGCTTGGGTTATCCACATGCGTCCTTACTTATTGTGATGCTTCTGGTGTTGTTGTACTATGAATCCGATTCATTGCATTGCACATACTCCAATGCGTAGAGCCTTACGACAGAAGTTCAAACGATGAAACGAATCTCTGGAAACCCAATTAGGTAATTTAACATGACAGGAGGGACTAGTATTGTGACATCAGCGATCTGAAATACCACGCTGAACTACATGATACTGCACACATCGTGAATGATCATCCTCATACAAAATCTAGTTCTATCATGGACGACGTTGACGACTTTGATGTACGACTGCCTGTATCGCTCCGCAACCCCTCTACGTTGAAATACGCACCAGCGCAGCGCGCAAAGCGCGCACGACTGGCGCGTGCATTAAGCGGGAGGCTAGATAGGGTGGGTGTACTTGGAGGAGAAGATTGGGGACATACTGGGTAAGTCACCTTATTCATAATACTAATAAGGACTTTTGGGTCGATTGATGGCATCATGGGGATGCCTGGTTTTCGCACTTTTCTGATCTCTGACCAATTGCAATGCGCAGGTGTGTCAACGCGCTGAGCTGGGCACAGGATGGAGAGCTGTTGATTACCAGCGGGGACGATACCAAGTGCGTGTTCTCATTCTCAACCCTTCGATTTGTTTCTCTGATTGAGTCGTAGAGTTCGAGTCTGGCGGATGGATCCGTCGGGTTCTGCTGGTGCGCTCAGCTCTGGTGCAATGCCCTCGTCCAGTCTGACCTCCGGGGCTGGGAAATCGCTAAATACTGGAGGTGGGGGGGACGAATATCCATTCGCGTGCCAGACAGTCATAAGCACAGGTCACACGCAGAATGTTTTCAATGCACAGATGCTTCCGTTTTCTACAAGGATGTAAGTCTTTGTCGTGTTCCTTTTCGGAATGATGAGAATCGCATTGGCAGCGCAACCGTCTCCGGAGATCAGCAAGTCCGCGTATTTGACGTGGGCGAGGCGGTGGGGCAGTCACCCACAGGTAGTGAAATGTCGTACAACACGCGCCAGTCGTGCATCCGTGTGCTGCGCTGCCACTCTGGGCGCACGAAGCGTATAATCACGGAGGACAGCCCTGATTTATTCCTTACCGTTGCCGAGGTAGGCTGGGGGCTCTACTTCGTTTTGCAGAATTATTGACTGGATACCCAGGATGGCCAAGTGCGTCAACACGATCTGCGTACATCACACTCGTGCTCATCGGGTGCGTGCCCCGCACCGCTGGTAGAGCTGCCTCACGAGCTCTCAACGATCGCGCTTTCTCCGCTCACGCCGTATCAATTTGTTGTGGGTGGTGAGTCGCCATATGTGCGTGTTGGCCTTTTGATGTTTTATATGTGCTGTCCCTCATTATATCCACTGTCTGTCTGCTGGATATATGTCCCTGGATTTCCCTTGATACATCTTGTGTTCATTGTGCTCACAATTGCGATCTTCAGGCGCACCTGTTCGACCGCCGCCATGCGGGGCGTTACTTGCGTGCAGAATGGGGCATGCCACCTGATGAAGAGAGTGCAACAACATGTGTTAGGAGGTTTGGGCGCCGTTCACGTGCAAAGGGTGAAAAAAAGGGGTACGAGCACATCACAGGCGCGCAGTTGTCAGCCTGGAATGGGCACGAAGTATGTTATCATTATTCCCTTTGGTGCAGGTTAGCTGAACGTAAGGAACAGGTGCTGTTGTGTATGTCCATTGACTTGACAACGTGCTGCGAGAGCTGACGTAGCCAACGCTTCATAGCATACAACTCGGATGGAGTGTATCTCTTTTCGACACGAGACGAACCCGAAAGTCCACAGGATCGGCAAGGTTCACGGTCGATGCTCGCACCTAATCCAAAGCGCAGACGCACAACAAAATCGCCGACTTCGCGTGACGAGCCTTTGTCTGACCCGGACGTGGAGATGACTGACCAACTGGACACGTTACTTACAGACAGCGTCCATGCAATGGAGGAAATTGACGACGAGTCGCAAGGAGATGACGAAGACGAGGAGACCGATGAAGATGCGGACGATGATAGTCGCGTGTTCAACCCCGCAGACACAGACTCACACCAGGCTGTGCCCGTTATATATCCGCGTATGCGGTTCAGTGGGCACTGTAATGTGGAGACAGTAAAAGACGGTACGTTCTAGTCGTTGTAAATGCATTCATGGACGCTGAGATTCGTCTCCAGTAAATTTCCTGGGGCCGTATGACGAGTTTGTCACTTCAGGGTCAGATGATGGTAACTTTTTCATCTGGCGGAAATCGACCGGAGAGCTTGTTGATATTCTCGAGGGCGATGAGCACGTGGTCAATGTGATTGAAAGTCATCCCCACTTACCTCTTGTTGCCGTCAGCGGCATTGATACGACGATCAAGGTATGTATCCCGAACACATGCAAAAATTTATACACTACCTCATTTCTGGTAGTTGTTCGCCCCTACTCGCGGAGTTCCGTCATTCTCGAGGTGGAACAACGCAGAAATGATTAAGAAGAATAATGCACAATCTTCGCGGAGAGGATTAGGTGGCAGTGCGGAGCTGCAATTCGCGCATCTCGTCCTGAACTACGAACAGGCATTGCGGGGACTTCGAGATGCTGAAGGGGAGCATTCAGAGGTGCAGCTCACGCAGTGCATAAATCAATGAAGGGTTTCTATGATCTACAAGTTGTATAGTATACAGTACCTACGAGTAATCCTGGTTCGGACGGTTCGCATTTCGGTTGTCCCACACGTATGCTCGTTGATAAGTTCAACGACATAAATCCTTACAACCTTGAACTAGGAATACGCGTAGCCTTGCTACGTTTCAAGACAACGGTCATATCGTTTGGCGTCTCTGTCAAGCAAACGCATAGTTCATTTCCTGGCTTTTCGTTACTCTGGCATTTCATTTGACTTTGAATTGATGTTTGAGTCGTGTGTGCTTGGGAGTCGATATAGGCGACTTCTTGTTTGACTACACCAAGTCGGTGCACAGTGCTGGCCTCGCTTGCATCTTCAAGCCTACGCAGGACCTTTCAAAACTTGAACCTTTGGTCAATGGTACAGCTGCGAACCTCTGCTGATATATTCTCTTTTTCGTCTTTATGTAAGTTATCGTTTTTGCGTCCTCCCTCAAAAGACTCCTGCTGACTCTTTACTCTCTGTGCACCTTTGCGCTGCCTATCGCTTTTGGGACGCTTATAGTCTTCAGTGTTACTCTGCTGTCCCTCTGTGTGATTTGAGCGTTCGTTTGCATTCATTTTGCTGAGTCGTTCAGTCTACCTGCTGCCATCTGCAAGGGGACGTCCTTTTTCGCCCGTTCAAAACAACACGTCACGACTTTACTTCTACCACCGGTCTCACCCACCTCTCAAGCGCTCCAACGCCCCCTTTAAAAACTAACCATGCACTCTTCTCATAACAGAACGAAGCGCAAGCGTGGCAAAATCGACAACAACGATGACGACGGACTGACTATGCATGTCTCACGGCCTGAAGACATCCAGTCTGACGCTTACCCTCGTCGCCCGCATCCTCATCAACAAACAGACTCCTACGTTCCTTCCTCATCCCGAACATCCTTTGGCATGAGTTGGGAAGGCCCTTCACGCTCTGACTCAGCAGCTGACCATTTTCACTCCCGTTCATCCGATACTCACCATCGTGGTGGCAGAGAAAGTCATGTCATCCACGACGACGATTCGTGGTCCGTGCATCCCAAACATGACTGGCACCACCCGACTAATAGGGAATGGGCAACGAGGGACTTTGACCAAGGTCCTCCAGAGCCACAAAATTGGGGAGCTTCTACTTCATATACCGATAAAAGTCGCAACCAAGGTTGGCAGCCCGGCGACCGACGGGGGAACAAGACCGATGAGCGGGGGGGTGGTCATGCTCATCCCAACAATGACAACCATCAAAATCGCCGTCGTAATAATCGCAAGTTTCAGCAGCGAGACAATGGTTGGGAGACTCGTAAAGATAGGCAACATCGGAAGCAGGATGTACCGGATGATCCACTCAACAAGGATGAGCGGTCTTGGGAGCCAGGTCCTGGATGGCAGGCGCGCGGAGAGCAGTGGAACAAGAACAATCGCAATCGCAATAACGGGAACAAGAATAAAAACAAGAAAAACCAGAATAAGAATCGTAATCGGATGGAGAAGGAGAGGGACATGGGTCGGGAAAGAGAGCATCGGCACGATGATGATGACCTGAACAAGTACTTTGCATTCATGTTGTGATATCTGTCGCATTCTCATCTTGTTTTTACAGCTGGCAGCGACGGGAATTCCATCCCTTGCCGCCCAAACCTGTCCGCACTTCCCCCACTAAACAGAGAACGTCAATACCATCCAGATCACCTTCACCTTCGGGGTCACGATCACGCTCTCGCTCTCGCTCTCCTGATTCCTACTACTCTCATCTCTCTTCGCGAGGTCGTTCTCATTCGAGATCTTTGTCTCCAAGGTCGCAGCTTCATAGCTCCAGTCCAGTCCGGCGCCGTAGTCGGACACCTGGTGACAGGGGACGATCCGGCCGCGGCGCCGGCAGCTGGCATTCAGGGTCTCCGGCATCATCTCATCGTAGTTGGACCATGCGTAGAGGGCGTCGACACAGCCTTTCTTCGGCTTCGTCTATAAGCCGCAGTAGAAGCAGAAGTTCAAGCCGCAGTCTGGATGACCGGCCCAGACCCAAGCACCGTCTACCACCCGCAACCTCTATCAACGACATATCACTTTCCATATCGCAAACCACTATCCAACCACATCGTGGCGGTGTCCCACCGCCTGCAAGGGACTTCGACCCCTCCCACAATGGAAAGACGCGAACCAATGGAAAACAGGCCAATATCAATGTGAGCATATTCAATGCGAACCCAGACAGACACTGATGATTTTGCAGCGTCGTCGACATCCCTCGCCGGAATATGAACGCTTTGCTGCTGAGAAAATGCCTCCTCCAGCTAAAGTCCCACGGTCGTCTACTTCTGCAAAGCCTCACTTCGGGGAGGATTCTCACACCAGCCCAACGCTATCATCCACATCCGGACGGACTGAACATGACTCTCCCAGAATCCAAAAGACCTCGAAGACTGGATTTAGACCTATTGGAGAGCCCAGTTCAACAGTCAAATTGTTCTTCCCACGTGAAGAAGAGGATGATGAATCTGGTCCCGCCCCTCGACATAAATCCACCGTGTCCTATCGAACTGGGTCAGAGGTGCCTTCGAAACGTGCTCACGATGAAGTCGTGACCGATAGGGATGAAGATTCAAAGGGAGTCGTGCCATCGAGGCCTTTACCGTCTCAACAGGTGTCTGGGCCACGTGAGCCAGTGCCAAAGACCAAATCTCTGGCTCCCCAGCAGGTTCCAGCTCGAGCTATCCGCGACTCGCTGAAAGCTTCACTTTTACCAAAGCCAACAGATAGTGGCGATATTTCCCTTAGCCCTGTCCAACAGTTGCATACAGTGGAGCTAGAGGCGGACGGTACACCACGTCCATCCTCGCCATCCGCGACGTCTTGCAAAGACCTCTATGCTATTGTCTCCCAGGTCGGCGAAGGCACATTTGGCAAAGTCTATAAGGCTCGCAACGTTATCACCAATGTGCACGTGGCACTCAAGCGAATTCGCATGGAAGCAGAAAAGGATGGCTTCCCAGTAACTGCCATGAGGGAGATCAAGCTACTCCAGTCTTTGCGACATAAAAACGTTGTCCGCCTTTACGAGATGATGGTATCAAACGGTAACTGATTCGGAGTCTATTGCCCTTTCCAGAGTACTGATAGCTTCTTCAAGGATCTGTGTACATGGTATTTGAGTACATGGACCACGACCTTACAGGGGTTTTGTCTCAGACGCAGTTCTCGTTTTCAGAGGCCAATCTGAAGTCCTTGTGCAGCCAAATGCTTGCTGGGCTGGCATATCTACATCACAAGGGCGTCATTCATCGTGATATCAAGGGTTCCAACATCCTCATTAATAACCGAGGAGAGCTGAAACTAGCCGATTTTGGACTGGCGCGCTTTTACCAGAAACGCCGGCGAAGTGATTATACCAATCGTGTCATAACTCTATGGTATCGGCCACCAGAGCTACTCTTCGGTGCTACGGTATACGGACCTGAAGTGGATATGTGGAGTGCAGGGTATGCTTCGCCCGTACCTGTTTACACTGCCCTTTGCTGACAACGAAGTCCAGTTGCATCATGCTAGAGCTGTTTACCAAGAAGCCAGTGTTCCAGGGCAATGATGAGATCCATCAATTAGACGTGATCTACCGGATTCTTGGAACTCCTTCTACTGAACGATGGACAGGGCTCACCGAACTGCCATGGTATGAGCTGGTGAAGCCGAAGGAGGTGATCCATGATCATTTCCGTGACCTGTTCAATCGGTGCGTACACGGAACTACATAACTACATCCATCAGACATTCAAACATCTTACCTTACTCTCAGGTGGTTGTCACCCGCGGCTCTTGACCTTGCCGAGCGGCTTCTTGCATACGACCCGTCACAGAGAGTCACTGCAGTCGAGGCTCTTGAAGCTCCCTACTTCAAGGAAGAACAACCTCCACCTCAGTTGCCTGTAGAGTATGTTTTTATTTTTTATTTCGCAATTTTCGATTTGTTCAACTTTTCTTTCGGAACAGCTTGGCCACTCTAGAAGGTGAATGGCATGAACTGGAGACCAAGCGGGAGCGAGCGAAGAAGCGTCGTAAACTGGAGAATGGACTCGTGTAGCATGTCTCACCGGTATGGTATGATTATAATGTACTGGACATTGTATGCATGGCGCCAATTATACATCGTAGCTTACAAGAATTACAACCCTTTTCATGCTGTAGCCGTTGGTTGGATGAGTCCCTTCTCAGCCAGGTGTTGCACAATAGTTTCCACCTGCCAATCAAATCAGCTCGCGAATTATATGAAGGGGATTCCGAGGCTTACGTTTGCTGCCGTCATACGAATCTGCATGTCCCATCGCTTGGTGTATGGGGCACCAGTGTCCTCGCTCGTTTGCTCTACATCACCGAGACCGCCCGCTTTGCCTTGAGCATCATCTTCCTCTCTTCCTGCATCGAACCAGATGAGCTTATCGACTTGATCAATCGACGCTTTGAGACGCCCTTGCTCTATCATTTTTCGTGCCATCGTCTCTGCGGCTCCGGGTGTTAGGTCTAGGAGAGCACCGAGACCCCTAAAGGTGATGTTGTTATAAATTTTTGAGCTCGCCAGGAGGTTGTGCTCCATAACCGCTCGATCAAGAACGGTTGACGGTCCCCTGCGAGTACTTGTCGAGGGTTCGGCAGAGTCATCGTCATCAATACTGGAGGCAAGCTGATCGTTGGAAGAAATAGCTATCTTCGCTAATTGATGTGGGCGAAGGCGCTCCTCAAAGGTTTTGATTTCAGCTGGGCGAAGTATGTGGTCGAGGAACATTTTGGACAGGATGTTGTATGTGGGTAGGCCAGCCGAACGCTCATCTCTATACAGAGAAGCGAGGACGCGCGATCGGTTGGGACCAGCTGGGGCCAAGACCGCGCAAGTCACTGCAGCCGATCTAGTGTTGTCAGCAGGACACAATGATCAATAGTTATAGTTGTGACTTACAAGATCTCCTTTCTCTCTTCTTCATCAATCTCGGCAAGCCAGCTAAGTTCATGATAGCGCATGGCGGCCTCAAGAAACTTGCGTGCATAGTCGCTGATTCTTGCTTGGCAAAGCTTGAACTGGAGTTGTGTCTCTCGGTCGGATGTTGAATTGGAAAGGGAAGCGGCGCGATTGTAGTAAGTCTCAGCTTGAACAGAATCTTCGTCCTCTAGTAGCAGCCTGACTATGCGAATGTTTACGCGGAACTTCTCCTCGTCTGTTAGTGACCTGCCACAGGCTCACTGATGAGGGGGGGATAAGTACTTTTGATGAATGAGGCTCACCGAAAGGAGATGCCTATCAGGACACGGGCGGCATCGCTCCATTCTTCTTCTGATTCTAGTAGATCCGCGAGTTGAAAACGTAAAGAATTGACCTGGGATAGGTGTTATCAATACTACATCTTCAGGGGTAAACCATACAAACACACCTGCTCTTCATAACTTACGATTCGTGGCTGAATAACAGCGAGGGTATCCTCTACGACGCGTTTCCTCAGAGCATGATCAGATATGGATCCAGTACTGAGATTTCTGACTAGTTCGGAGAGGACTTGTCTTCCGACAACGATGCCACCGTCCTGAGTGACGGTTTCGACTAAGGTGTGGAGATCAGCAGCTATGAGAGACTGATCTTGACGGGCGAGAATCTCGGACACGAGAGAGAGATAAGCTGGTGCTTTGTCCTTCTGGCTGAGAGCAGCAAATTGGATGAGTCTAGAGTCCATTACTGCAATGATGATGTTGCAGTGTCCAAACCCGCGTTTGTCACGTAAGTTATCATCATAGGATACAAAAAAGGAAAGAAACCGGGCGGGTGTCCATTCATCATCATCATTAAAGTTGATCACTGGCAATGCCATGCCAGTGGTACTCACATCACGACCGTCCCGATATATTGATGTGATCAATGAAGTGCTGAATTCAACATGGCTGTTCGTGCACTCCCGCCAACTCACCAAGGGAAGATTTACTCGGCTCATGCTAGTTGCTACGTTAACCGTGGACCGAGAGTGCGGCATGAATGCCACTGGTGTACCCAAAGACTGACCTCCAGTGTGAACACACTCACTGATTTTAGAATCATTGACACGGTCGCCGTAGTGATTTACACAGTCTTCGTGTGATCCAATCCAGTGGCTGTTAGCTCAGGTCCCGCTGAGAACTGATATCCCTCTTCCTCCCATAACCTCGTGCTCCATCCAGCATATGTACTTATACCCATTCTATCTGTCCCACATGCTCATACGTTCCCCCCATAGCCTCCTTCGCTGCTAGCCAGCGATTCGAACTCCAATCCGTTTGACTGGCGTCAGAGTCAACGGTCTTGTGCTCAACAATGTTTACTGGCCACCCGTACCATACAATGCCAGCTATGCGTCCCCCCCGGAATAACCATCCACTCCCCCTTAGCCCACCGGAGACCGATCAGGAATCCTTTCACGTTCAAGTGCCAGCAGCTTCTCTCGTCGCTGATGCAGAGCTCAACCAGTTGGCCTATTCTACTTCCGCCCTGCATGAGCGCTCTAAAATACAATATCGCAAAACATCTGCTCTGGCATACCAGAACTCAGGAGTGCGGGACAATCGCGACCGAACCCTTGCACGGGGTTCAAAGAACCTCATCATTGTTCTTCCTCCACCAGACTTTCCCCTCGATCATGGTCAGCTTGGCAATGTGCTGTCAATGGGACCTCGTCATCGTTTATCTCAGGGGATTCTCATGCCTCTCCTCCCTACGGTTTGTATTTCAGCATAATGTTCGGGCACCAGTGGTCTAACTTGAAAATCAGATGTACGGGCAGCTCACCGCAATTGCTCGCGAGTTTAATTTCCCTAGTACTGTCGGCCTGTGTCTTTACCACCATATCACTGACAGTGGTATCACTATGACCCCACGCATCTCTGACGATACCTGGCAGTATCTATGGGGACATCTCTTTGAGTCCCGCACGCCCACAAACGGCTCCCAACAACTGCCTATCAGTGGTCGCGTAGAATTCGACATAGATCTCAAAAAAGCGCGCTGGTTTGATGCCTGGCTTACCGGCACACTTCGTGACGAGACCATTGTTCCTGCCCCACTATCTCATGCACCCATACACCACTGGCCTGAAGATAGTAGGTCTACATTTGCAGAGGAGCATATTGTGAATGAAGATCGCTGGGACAATCAGACCACTCGGTCATACTCGAGACCTGGAACTCTCCGTCACGTACCCAGGAAGCTTTCTCTCGTTGATCGGCTGGACTCTGCTGCGCTTCAGACCTCGTACAAAGCATCACAGGCAGTTGCATCTCCGCCTTCAGATCATGTTGTGCACCATCTGTCTCCCATACCACAGTCAGCCGTCCCGCAGCCTTCGAAAGCCGAGCTTCATCAGCGCGTCAATTCTTGGAGAGCGGGTGCATTGTTGGAGCCTGCGTCGATGGCGGAATCATATCAGCCCGTCCATAATGCAGCATTAGGCGTTGGGGTGGTTGTGCCCGTGGATGAGTATCCCTTAGAGAGAGAGGCGGAGGCGGAAGTTCAAGAGCCTCTCAATTTGGCGGACTTTGCCTGGTCTGTCACGTCAGCAGGGCCACCGAGTCCACCTCTGGATTCTCCAGTGTCTCCCTACCGTCTTCCGTCCGTTCATCTTGACCGTCGCATGGAGGAATCTGTACTGTTGACACCAAGTACAGCAACTAGCTGGGGACCTGCAGATGATGATTGGCTTTCGGTGTCGAGTATCGATCGTTTACCTTCGCCTGACATCGGTGGACGTATGATTGAGAGCGCACCCCTGACCCCTGCTACAGCAACTAGTTGGGGGCCTGCTGACGATTGGAGGTCAGACGTATCCAGCATCGACCGCTTGCCGTCTCCAGATATCGCTTACCGAGTGTTGGAAGACGCTCCAGTCTCTGGAACTTCCGTATCACCGTCCGTGAAATCATACAGTCCATGGGCGGGCATCTCTGCCTCATCGTCGTCATGGTATGATGTTACGAAAGCGGAGTCAGTTCCATCAACTACTTCCTATAGTCCATGGGCGGGCATGTCTGCCTCATCGTCGTCATGGTTCGATGTTACGAAAGCGGAGACAGTTTCATCAACTATTTCTTATAGTCCATGGGCGGGCATATCTGCCTCGTCGTCGTCATGGTTCAACGTTAAGAAAGCGGAGACAGTTCCGTCAACTACTTCTTATAGTCCTTGGTCTGGCATGCGGGACCAAGTTTGGCCCTGGTTCGATATCCATGCTTCCCGAGAGATGGGGGCTCAGTCGAAGTCAAACCCAGGGTTAGAGCGCAGCACGTCTGTAAATCCCTGGGCTGGCATGCCGTGTTTTAACATTGGGCCGTGGCACGACGTCAACGCTGCACAGCCCCGCAACTCTTTAGTTATTTCTCTCAATCGACCAGGAGGCTTGAAGACCGGGTATCCCAGTCTAGACATCTGTGAGTTGTCAAGCTCGTGACTCATGAGTAATTGCTAATTTTAATTTTCTAAAAGACCCTCCTGCTTATCCTTATTTCGATATTTATCCCGTGCTTGCAGAAGACGCTGGACAGAGCACCGGCCCCAGCAGCGCTGGAGGTTATCCTATACTTGATATATGTGAGTTGCGGTATTGATGGGATTTTAGATGATGCTCATCTTGAATATTAGATCCTGTCGTCTACCCCCATTTTAATTTATATCCTTCAATTGCCTGCTCAGTTATTTCTTCTCCCGAAAAACCAACATCAAAATCTGTCAATGTAGAACTTATTCCAGCTTACCCTTTGTTTAATATCTGTGAGTGGTCGTTTGCCGCATGGTTATCTCAGGCTGATCGTCTCCAGATCCCCCTCTTTACCCGTATAATCTCAACTCAATATATCCGACTATAGCTGCAGCTGTTGAATTGCCTTCGTCTGTGCTGCTCCCGAGCAGCTATCCGTGGTTGACCATCTGTGAGATACTTGCATCCTATTTTGAATGGCGGTCTGATGCGTGCTAGATCCTTCCGTTTACCCTCATGTGAACCCGTATCCACAAGCCAGTACTGAGGTGACCAGACCTGGGGAGACAGAGGACAAGGTTGCTGCGCCTGTTCGAGTGAAACTTTCGCCGCAATATCCTATTCTTGATATCTGTATGTTGAACAAGTACTTGCGATCATCTGACTTGGAGCTCATTTTCCTTAGATCCGGCAGTCTATCCATGGAACCTGGATACGATATACCCGCCGATCAAAGTTGAGGAGGCCATATCTTCGCCTGTGCTACTTCGGAGCAGCTATCCGTGGTTGACTATCTGTGAGATGATTGTGTCATATGTTGAACAACGGTCTGATGTGTGCTAGATTCTCCCGTTTACCCTCATGTGAACCCATATCCACAAGCCACTGCTGTGGTGACCAGACCTAGGCAGACAGAGGACGAAGCCGTGGCGCCTGTTCGAGTGAAACTTCCGTCACGATATCCCGTCCTTGACATCTGTATGTTGAGCAAGTGCTTGTGATCATCTGACTTGGAGCTCATTTTCCTTAGATCCGGCAGTCTATCCGTGGAACCTGGATACGATATATCCCCTGAGCAAAGTTGAGGAGGCATTATCTTCGTCTGTGCTGCTCCAGAGTAGCTATCCGTGGTTAACTATCTGTGAGATGACTGTGTCCTATCTTGAACAACGGCCTGATGTGTGCTAGATTCTCCCGTTTACCCTCATGTGATTCCATATCCACAAGCCAGTGCTGAGGTGACCAGACCTGGAGAGGCAAACGACGAGGTCGCGGTACTTGTTCGAGTGAAACTTCCGTCGCAATATCCCGTCCTTGACATCTGTATGTTGAACAAGTGCTTGTGATCATCTGACTTGGAGCTCATTTTTCCTAGATCCGGCAGTCTATCCATGGAACCTGGATAGTATATATCCCCCGAGTAAAGTTAAGGAGGCCTTATCTTCGTCTGTGCTGCTCCAGAGTAGCTATCCGTGGTTGACTATCTGTGAGATAATTGTGTCCTAATCTTGAACAACGATCTGATGTGTGCTAGATTCTCCCGTTTACCCTCATGTGATTCCATACCCACAAGCAAGCGCTGAGGTGACCAGACCCGGGGAGGCAAAAGACGAGGTCGTGGCACCCGTTCGAGTGAAACTTCCGTCGCAATATCCCGTCCTTGACATCTGTATGTTGAACAAGTGCTTGTGATCATCTGACTTGGAGCTCATTTTTCCTAGATCCGGCAGTCTATCCATGGAACTTGGATACTATATATCCCCTGAGCAAAGTTAAGGAGGCCTTATCTTCGTCTGTGTTGCTCCAGAGCAGCTATCCGTGGTTGACTATCTGTGAGATGATTGTGTCCTAATCTTGAACAACGGTCTGATGTGTGCTAGATTCTCCCGTTTACCCTCATGTGATTCCATACCCACAAGCAAGCGCTGAGGTGACCAGACCTGGAGAGGCAAAAGACGAGGTCGAGGCACCCGTTCGAGTGAAACTTCCACTGCAATATCCCGTTCTTGATATCTGTATGTTGAGCAAGTGTGTTATGATCATCTGACTTGGAGCTCATTTTCTCCCAGATCCAGCGGTCTATCCATGGAACCTGGACGCGGTATATCCCCCGAGTAAAGTGAAGGGTACCTTAGAAGTTACTACCCGCTTGTTGTCGCACTACCCATGGTTGGACATCTGTGAGTCACCCGGATTTCTTGTGCTATGGGTCGCGCTAACTGGCACCTTAGATCCTTCTGTTTACCCCTTTGTAGAGCCATATCCGACGTTGAGCAGGACGTATAAAATTCCTAGAAGATCTCGGACTTCCCTCAAGCTGAATCGTGTCAAAGTCAGCTTAGATAGATATTACCCTACATTCGATTTATGTGAGACTCCTTCTTCACCCCGAGTTTGGTGTACTGAACATCTTCACTCTAGATCCCGCGGCATATCCATACTTTGACCTGTATCCTGTCTTGTCAGACGGTTCGCAGCGAGAGCAAAGGATCGACTCTACCAAGGTAAAGCAGACGAGTCAGTGAGATGAGCAGTTGCTCAGAGTCTTGTGCTCTTCACAGATCATCACCGGTGGCGTATCAGTTGACCTTGCAGGCACATATCCACACATTTGTCCTTGTAAGTTGGTCAAATGGAAAAGGGAAATTGACATATACTCATTGAGCCTCGCGAAGATCCTCCCGCTTATCCTCACTTCGGCTTGTATCCGCGTGTCCAGAAATATGCGACACCTGACGCCGAGGACTTGACTAAGGGCAAGGTCTTCGTTTCGAGTAGCACGTATCCCTACTTGGTCATTTGTAAGTTCTACAATTTGTTAACTCTTACTCTTCTAATAGAACAAATAGATTCTCCCGCGTATCCTCACTTTGATTTATATCCCGTGCGTGCGGCAGAACCAACGATTCAGCAGGAATCCAAGGGCCATAATATCACTGCTAGTTCATATCCCTATCTCGTCGTCTGTACGTCTTTCAAATATGCTGCCAAATTGTACTCTACTGACTGTGCAGCAGATCCACCAGTGTATCCATATTTCGATTTGTATTCCAGTATCCCCCCGAGAATTGCTGCGCCTGCTGCAAGCAGCAAATCAGCTATCAGAATAGATCACGAGTACCCCGTCTTAAACATCTGTGAGTGCTCATGCCCACTCTATTTCTGACTCACCTAATCATAATTGGTAGACCCTGCTGTCTATCCACACTTTGATATCTACCCTGCACTTTGTTCCGTAGCGCAGCCACTTCAGACGACGGACGCCAAACTACAGGCTGAGGTCAGGAAAGGGTCAGCGAAAACAAAAACACACCGTCAGCTACATGATGAGGTTTTTGTCAAGGGGGTCGTTTGGACACCGAGCGGGTATGTGCAAGACCTAGCGATCCCCAACAAGCCCCATGATGAGCCCCCTCGTGGCCCGAGGCGTCGGGAACCCTCCGTGCAGGACGTAGGGCCTCGATTGACGCGCTCCCGCTCGGGGAACCTTGCTAACCAGCAGACGCCAAGCAGGAGTCCATCGCTGCGAGCGATACAATCTCAGCCGTTGCCAAATGCACCTCCGATCCCCCCTCTCCGGATCAGCAGTCCAGGGGTACCAGCTATGTCGGAGTTCCCAATACATACATTACAAACCCCACCTGCATCACCTACTTCACGCGTGTCACAGGCGGTGAGATCAATTGGATCATCAATAATATCTGGAATGCAGGGGCGCAATTTGGCATCGACCTCAGACGACAACGAGCAGGCGAAGTCCCTAACAAGATCAATGACCTCTTCGTTTGATCGACGTAGTTCCATGATTCCATCGCTCTCTTCCCATGATTCGTCGGACCTCACTCGCAGTCGGTCATCTGTCTATCAGGCCGCTCAAAGCCTTGTTTTGCAAAGGGCTAGAGCGTATGAACAATCGACCGGTATGCGATTTTCTACGTAACTTAAAATAAAATGTGACTGATAGATTTAAAGCTCACTCCAGACATCAGTCTCACAATATGAGAGGCACGCCATTCCAATTACCCCCACTACGCCCTGTTCCAGATTTACCCCAAGGTCCGAAGACCGACAGGTCGAGTCACACTCTCCTACAGAACTTCACTCCTTAAACTTGGTCTTTAGCTACAATGTATTAGCTACAATGTGTCATTACAACATATTCGATTCACACACTTGCCCATAATATCAAACTTTGGACAGCTAGTGTAAGTGTGAGTTACTAGGGGTTTGGAAACCGTTAGTCACTGTGGTGAGCGGGTGGTTCATCTACGATGAGGTCAGACGATGATAGAGTATGACCGTAGCCCGGCATTTCTGCATTGGAGGAAGATGGGGAATTCACAGGAGATACCGCTGTTTCGCCATCTGTGCTTGAAGAGTGGCGGGCCTGAGCTTCGCGATTGTGGCGATCGCGTTGGTCACGAAGTATCTTGGTCTTGCGATCATCCATGAAAGCCAATAAAACCTAAGATTGCGCGATGAAGTCTACACAACCGAATGCCTGTTGAATATCACACACATTTTTCGTGGCAGCCTCAGTAGCAGCCTTAGCTTCGGTCACATTTCTTTGAGACCTGGCTGATTTCTGTTCAGCCAAATCGATGGCCTCTTGCAATATTTGAGCGCCAATCCGCAACTCTTCAACTCTGCGCTGATTCCAGATGTAGAGTGGCTGAAAATCCTTCACCTGCAATGAATTCAAGATACAGCAATGTAACACGGCAGTGACCAGGGGAGACATACTTCTGGACGAAACCCCATCTATCCCCTCAAGTTGAGATAGGTACATATTACTTCACTGGCAGACAAACGCACCGCAATCGCATACTCCAGAGCGCCTTTGGTTTCAATCAGGCGCTTCCTGATCGTATCATTTGTCGGTTTGAACTGCCTGAACTTTGGGTTCTCGGGCTCTTGTATCAGGTTCTGGGCGATCTTTGATAATGTCTTGCAAGAAGGTCGTCGTACATTGATCACAGTGAATGAATTTATCCCCCACATACCTTCAAGGAAGCCATTGCCGCTTCCGGGGAGTTTGGTCGATAAATGCCAGGGTCTATCAGACGACGAAACATCTTCTGCTGTTCATGTTGTCGAAGGAGTTGAGATTCAGGAATTGTTTGCTCTGCCGTGGCATTGCGGCGTTGAGCTGCTGCAGCAAGAAATTCTGAGCTAGGTGGTGAGCTGTACTCGGAAGGGCTAGATGGTAAGTTGTACTCGGTCGCAGGAGACATTGCGGTCGGAAACAAAACGCGAGCGCCACACATGTTTTAGGGGTTCATATCGCTAGTAGCGGTGCTAGGTGGCGCACAGTCACCCGAGAAACTTATCGCTTGACCGGCACACCATCACACAACTACGCTCCACCTGACCCCTCACAGTGTAGTACTGCTCACACTATGATGCTTATGAAGTTCGATTTGAGTAACGTGCTGTGACAGGACGCAGTGAGTATGACACAGCCTTAGGCCTCCTCAGCCGACTACATACAGTACTAATATTGAGAAAGTGAAGAAAAATATCGTACGCATAGCTACAGCCATTGGTAAATTATACAAATTATACAAGTAAGTGGAGCTACATAGATCAATCAGAAACAACTCCTTCCCCATCTGAAATTACTTCTTGATTGAAATCAGCGTTCGGATGGAGACGTGGCTCGAGATGATCCGAATTATCCTCTGACGAGCTTTCACTGTTCCAAGCTATTTCTGAAGCACCTACACTTACACCCTTCCCGTTGGACCTGGAAGTCCTGCGAGACCCCGAGAATGGGATCGACAATGCCGCAAGCGATCCAGGTCCAACCCTTGAAGAGAATGTGGACGAAGGAGGGCTTCGCCGATCGTCAGCGGACGCCTCTGGAGTGGCTGGACGCGGGCTTGCAGACGAGCTTCCACCCACAGCATCAAGGAGATCAGATGCCCACTTGCGACGCAAAACAGGAGACCGTAAAGGGTCTGTGGTATCATCATAGCCGTTTTCATATGGTGTATTCGTCCCAGATTCTCGTGGAGTGTTAGCCGTAGAGCGGATCCGGCGGAAGTAACGAGCGGCGACATCACCCTCGAATGCGCGCTCGGTATCCGAGTCCATGGGTATCGGTGACTCAAACCTGACTGTGGTCGGATGTTGAGTACCGGTAACGGGCTCAGGGATGACCTGATCGTCGATGACAATATTGCGGGTATTACCAGGGTTTGCACGGGAACGAGCCCGTTCAACTGTCGTGCGGGCTGCCTGCCGACCCAGAAGAATCTGCTTTTCTATGCGAAAACGGTTTTCAATCATATGTAACTGAAATCAATGATGAGCACATGAACAGGGGTAAGGAGTGCGAGTAGATCTGACCTTGGGCCACGTTACAATTTGGCCAACTTTCATCATTCGTTCAAGTTCGGCGGGGTCTGGGTCGCTTAAAATGTGGAACCAGTCCTTACCATTTGATAAGCCTTCATCGTGTTTCAAAGTCTTGTGGAAAACACGTACCAAAATGCGTGTTCTCGGCCAGATTCTGAAATTGAGTGTGAGTCATGTCAGAAGGTTGCATGATTGATACGTACGTGACCGCTCCATCAAAGCGTTGTACAAAGACACTAGACCAGTCCTGTCCGAGCAACTGTGGAAGAAGTTCGAGATCACGAATAACCTGATCATATTGTTTCACTTGAAAACTACAGGCGCGACTGGGTGGACATTTACCTTGAAGTTCTTTACAAGCTCTAGTTTGAGCCATTGTTCTGCAGCAGACAGGAGAAAATTGCCTCGCCACCCTGTAAACATATGAAGCACTAGCTCAGAATAAGAGGTTTATCTCATACCCTTTCCTTTCCTGTGAGCAACTGGTTTTCCCGCCGAACCACGAGGTGCAAAAAAGAATAAATGGACATGAGGGTTCACTTGCGATACAACCGGGTGGGTAACTCAAAGCGCATTTAGTTAGTCATGATCGTCCAAAGTAACAACACGAAAATAGCTTACCATTAAAGTCCAGCTTAAGAGCTTGAAGAGGAATATCAACCCTGGTTGATGTTAAAGGCCCATGAAAATATCTCTGCAGATCATATCTGCTTACCTTAAAGATCCGTCTTTAAACTTGCTAATACCCCAGTTCCAAGGCACTACTCGACCATCACTGAGCTTTTGCATGAGCACAACCGGGTTGAGGATTCCAGGTACAGCTGTTGAGGCGAGTAGGGCCGACCAAATAATTGTATCCGGCGCTGTCATGTAATTCAGGAGCATTGTCGGACTAGAAAGATGGTCAGCTGTCGGACATGCAGCACAGTGAAGGAGCTCACGCATGACGATCAGAAGGAACGACGGAAATGTTGAGGATGCGCCCCGTCTGCATATAGGCTTCTCGAAAGGTGATGGAGCCTTTAGTAAAAAATGCGCACTAGAAACAACTTGGATCAAAAATTAATATTTTGGGGCAGGATAATCGTTTACTTTACGAGCCCATGCAACGCTGTCAAATCTTGCACCAGTTGTCCAAAAACGCTTTATCCACGTAGGGAACTGGTCTTCGCAAGCCGTCAGCTTACGGGCGAGTTCCGGAACCAGAAGAGCCTTCAATTCCGCATCTGTATGTGTGCATACCATCGCGGCAACGAGACCACCGGCGGATGTTCCAGCAATAACCCGGGGAAGTAACCCTGCATCCAAGAAAGCTTTCACTACACCAAAGTGGTCTAGAAGAGATGGTCAGATATCAAAGGTCGTGGACTAACTTCCGACTTACAATATCCAAAGGATGCGCCACCAGAGAGACACAAGGCTGATGTTCCCAAATTGGTGTTAGCATTCTTGAAGAATCTCTTCTTCTCTTCGATAGAGAGTTCCGAGGACTCTCGAATGAACTGCAATGCACTTTCCAGTTCATTGTGATATGCTATTAGTGGAGAATTAGACTGAATAATGTATATCTGGTGGAAACTGACATTCGATTAAATCTTTCGTGCCTAGGAAAGACTGGTGGGTCAAAGATGTGGATTATGCTCCTGGTTCAACGAGAAAGGGATTACTTCACTATAAAGCCTACGACGATTGTGAGGATCGCGTATTAGAAAGATTGTTGAACTTAACAAACTCACCTGGATGATTCGACGCCCACGAAATTAGTTCGTATGCACATCTCTAATATACCGAGGACGCCGCGAACATCCTTCTTCTCTCTTAAAGTCTTCAACGACCGATTTACCTGAAGCCATGGCTTAGACGACAGTGTTGAATGCGAGGGAAGCCTTGTTACCTTGCGCACGAGTTTCCAATCATAAAACGCATCATCGTCTATTTTTTTCCAGTCATCGAAGCCAAGATATTCGTCAAGCGTCGTCGCTGCTTCCTTCCATTCCTGAAGTACCCAAATGAGTGAACTGCTACAGACATTAAAAAATGTGACGCACCTGATATGTGTTTGCTCCACGAAGACGCTTCCGCAGAAGGCCCTTCCGTCCCCGCCCTGGAAATTTAGATGAGCCAGAGTATTATCATAGACAATGTCCAGCTTACATGCCAGTAGCCATTCTTTGGTATTCACGAGTTGTCTAATAAGAATGTAGAGCCCGAACTGAGCCGCGATGATTGCAAATATCAAAAACTGGTAAAGAACGAATGATGAGTGTGGGCGACACGAAGAAATAAGGATGCGCACGAGGAGTGGCCATCTGAGCAATAGAAATAACCACTCTTGCCGTCTATTCGTAGCCTTATCCCCCTTTCGCTTTCTAACAAACACATTGAAGCTATGTCAAGGAACCGAGTAATGAAGTTCCGTACCTCTTCACCTTCAAGTTGATTGGAGCGAAATCGGATAGAGCAGAGACCTTCCTCACACGAGGGCTCTGCGGGATAGCAGGGGAGCTAGGGACAGTATTGGGCGAAACTTCTGATAGACCATCTAGGTTGTCCGACTTTATGGCGTTGACGAACGCATTTATGTGTCTGTGGAGGTTAGGGATGCGTTAAACCGGGATTGAAATCAGGGCAAAAGGACCAACGATTCATCAACGTAATCTACGTCAAACACACCTGCTGGAGCTTTCATCACTCTTGCGTTGCCAGCGGTAGGAAGGTGTGGAATCAGTGAATGGTCGGTACTGTGAGTCTGTGACGCACCGCTGCCAGATGCCGTTGGTGCTCGAACACGTGATTGTGTCTATTAGTGTACTCCCCTATCATACACTGAAATTTGCCCATCTACTGAAGCAATTGCTAGATAACTCGACTTGACTCAACAGAATTTCTTGCTAGTACCGGCCTTAGAAGAAGTTAGCAAACATCCATCAATGTTTGATCAGTGTAATACAGTAGCTTCAATCTCCTTTTCCTCGTTTCTCCGAGTCGTTTCCCATTTGCATGAAGCACAACACACAGATTGCAGACAGTACTAACCTCTCTCACAACTGAGAGCAAGCCTGAAATGACTCAGTACTCAACCATGTTCACATCAACCTCCAACTTGCGAGTCGCTTTTCGAACTCCGACTCGCCGAAGGTTGTCCGAGTCCACCAAGCCTACGAACCATTCACTTACTGCTGAGCAGCTGCATATCTAGTCTATTTAATGCTGTTCTGCCCGACATGCGCTAATCTGCTTGTGATATCCTCGGAAACAGGGTACAATAAATGGGCATGCAATACGTGTGCATACGAGTTTCCGATCTCGAAGCAGGTGTGTACTTTGATTTTTACTACCATCCAAGTCCTACGGTCCTTTTGTGTCTGTGTTGTAGATGACTTCCCGCTCGCGCATGAAGCGCAAGGAAGCAGATGATGTGCTTGGAGGAGAAGAGACGTGGCGAGATGCTGATTCTACTGCCAGTCAGTCCTTTCTTTCACGTAGGAACGTTAACTCGGAATACTGATCAACGTTCGAACTATAGTCTCTTGTGACAAGTGTAGTCACCCACGTGCATATTTCTATCAGCTACAGATCAGATCTGCAGATGAGCCCATGACGACATGTACGTGCTTCCTAACAATCGAAGTTGCGAAACCTGGCCTCATTCGTGCTTCGTGGGATCAGTTTACAGGTCAGAATTTCCGTGTGGCTATTGAATCATTGCTAGCCCGTCTGATGGCATTGCAGATGCGCTGGATGTGCTTACCAATGGCGTGAAAATTAATGGGTTCTCAAAACGCATGACCAAGATACATATCTTCAAAATGGCCTCTAACCGTCTCTAACATTATCATTCGAATTTCTGCACGCAGTTGATCTTGAGTGAAAGCGATCTCTATCATAGAATGCTATTTCATGTGTGACATGTGAGATCTGGATATAGGACACGTTCCGCCAACGTTCCATCTGTCATTTGCTAAGTATGTAGTATGGTCCGTCCAAGACAGCCGTCATCGGAGTCGCATTATTAACTTATACTAGGAATCTCATACACTTTCCCCCGCTACCTCACCATGGAAATCAGTGAAATTTCCCCCCCTCAACGACCGCAGCAACTCTTGTTGCATAGGGAAGTTTCCGGGGCTGTTCCTACATACGACTCAGAGGTGAAACCTCGGTTATATCGGGAAAATTCGAGTTATCGTACCTATCTCTTCGTATCTTCGTCTTAACTTGGACACACTGGCACAGCCTTTGATGAAATCAACACCCGTCAGGCAGTTTCTTTTCCCTGCGATCGCGTTGCTCTTCTGATCGTTGAAGATAAGATCTCGCGGACATCGACTCCCAGTCACTGCCACTCCCGGATCCCCATCAACCAGAGTGCCATAGTGCTATTGTCACATCTACATATCAGACGTCTCATGTGATCTTCTTATTTGACAGTCCATCACATACTCCGCTTTTGGGTCGACAGAATGTTCCAGAGGTATATAAGTCCATGGTATCTGCCCTTCTCTTTCATTCACGCACTTATTCCTACTTATCATCATCATGGGTTTCGCTGACTTCTTCAACACTGAACAAACTCAGGAGGTAGGTTCCTCCGTGACTCAACTCCCAAAACAGCACATATTCAATAATGCATATACAGTTCTACGACTCTGATGCACCTCACAAAGCCTCCTTGAGTCATGAGCTCCTTGGAGGTGCCGTCGCATTCGAGGTAAGCTCAGTCGCTATCTACCACGAACAGATCTCATGTTGGATTTTAGGCCGCAAAGGCGTACGAAGATCACTGTGCGAAGAACGGAAAGCCTGACAACCATGCTCTTGCCAAGGAACTTTTGTAGGTCTTTCTAGATGCAACTTTTATTTCGCAATGTTCACGTAGTATCTAGCGCTGGTTTTGCTGGAGCAGCTCTTGACCGCGTGGTCGAGACCAAGGGGGTATGTATTTAGGTTTTCTGGACTAGAAACTCCGAGTCTAATGAAACACGCGAATAGGCTGATGCATGGTCCGATCACCAGAGGAAGAAAGCGAGAGAACATGGTATGCATTTCATTCACAGCAATCTTGTCTACTTCTGACACCAAATTACTTATAGCTGAGGAGACATTCACCGAAGAAGTTTACGTGAAGGAGTACTGAAAGAGTAATATTAAATATATATACTGAGGAAACACCCTGTACTTGATCTCACTTGTTGTATGGTCTTCCAAGGCATTTCAAATTCTATGGACGGAACGGACTTATATATATATCATTGATCCATTCTAGGCTCATAGCTACCCAACGGATGAGAAGCTATGTAGCCACGTAGCAAACTTAATGCGCTTTTGTAAGCCATTTTTTCAAGCTCGTTTTACCCATCTTGTCGACTGCCCTTTTGACCTCCTCCCAGGTCAGAACGCTTCGATATCGAGTGAACCCAGGAGCGATGCTCGAAGATGAGGTGGCTATGCTTATGAATATTTTTTCGGCAACAAGGCTTTCGAACCCCTACATCAAGTTAGACTTCAGCGGCTCAGAATAGATTGATAAGAACTCTCTCCACACACCCTCATCAGAACTTCCCGACTACATCGTGACATGCTGATACTTCCCCCAGCAACCTGAATTGGGGCCGCCGCCGAGGCACGGTATTGTTCCCGGAAGGCGTCATAAAGCATCTCGAAGGTGATGGCATCATGGCCGGCGGTATGAGCATGCACGGCAGCTATAAGAAGACAGATCGAGGGATACGGCAATGCTGGTGGGCGTTAGCCGATAATGGTAATGACTGGTTGATCTACGTACTGCTTAGATGAGGGAATGGGACGCGAATACGCTGTGCTTGTGCTGCTGATACGAGGTGCGCAGCGGTAGGGAACGGTGATGAAGGGCCTAGTGCCGTTACAACCCCAATCTATCTGATGGTCAGAAAAGCTCCTGAGCCAGACAGGTGTGAGTGTCGCACCAAGATTCGCTGAAATACCCGAATGTCTCGTGTAATAGTAACAGTCTCATGTAACTGCTCAAGCACTTTGCGATCTGCGAAAAAATTGTCGACAGCCTGGCTCCATAGCGATTCCCAGTCTTCCTCAGAACTCTCAATTGGGGTGCGAAACACTCGCTCTATGTGCTTCATCCAAAATGAAAACTCTGTCGGAGCGGCGGTGCGCAACATTCGCCCAGAGAACCTGCTCTTGACCCTCTTTTCCAGTAGGTTGATGGTATCTATCCTCGTAGTTACACCAATGACCGCAATGCCATTGTTTCCTTGACCGACTCTACAGCTTTGCGCGGTGTCTAGTAAGCAGTAGAGAAGTGCCTGCCGTGCATGTAAAGCAAAGAGGTCGAAAGCATCTAAAATCACCACCACCGGTCGCGAAAGCGTGGGTAAGACTGATATCAACGCAGGGAGATGGGAGGGGGGTGGTATGGTAATGCCTGGGGTAGCGTCCAGGAAAGGATTATCATCCCCATCTATATCATTACCGTCCGCAAGGTATGATTTGCCTGTTTGGAGAGACAGCTGTCGCGCGATCTCTCGGAGTGCGAGGCGATCATTTGACTCGGTATGACCCGAAAGCCTAATAACAATAGGCTTCTGGTCCAGAGACGCGATAGTTCGCTCCACAAGCTTAAGACGCCAGGCTTTAGTATATCTAACACAGAAGATGCAGCCAGCTCACAGTAGTTTTTCCACTGCCGCGCGGTCCAAGGACAAAACAACTGTTGCCCTCGCCACGACTGACAGTACCCACGAGCAGATCATTCAGTTGTTGAAAAGCTGCTGTGTTAGTGGGACCAAGACCAATGTCTTCATCGCTTTCCATATTGCAATTTTGTATTTCCGCTAACATAGCACGCTTCTGTTGCTGGAGACATGTTCCGAGATGAGGGGGCAGATTACGCGGAATACGGGTAGGCGACTGGGGTCTAGAAGCTGGAAGTTGATTTTTCCTGGGAGTTTTGGAGTGCAGCTTATCCGTACTTGGTGTATTCGGAAGCTGATTAGTCTGTTTGGTATGTTGATGAGGTGTCTGGGGAGGCAGCACGTCCTGAAGGGCGGAAGGGCTTGGTGATGCGACAGCCAGTTCTGGTACGTTATGGGCAATACATGCGGATGTGATACGTGACTTTGCTGGAAAACGTCGCGTACTAGGTGCCGGTGAGGCTGTAGAAAGAAGTTTCGGGAATGCTCTAGGGGTTGTTATTTCTACAGAATGCATGATGACGCGTGCAGCGCGAGATGGTGGTGGCGTAGTGCAGGAGACTACCAGTTTAGAGGGAGATAAATTCAGCTCATCAGCATCATCATCGTTGCCAGACTCCTCTTGTTCGTGGCGACTCGTTATCGGCTTCAAGTTCTGTTTTCCATTTGTTTTGAAAGGCGATGAAGATTCAATCTTCTTAAGGAGTGACTCCCTAGCTGCTGGCTGCTTCTTGCGAGCTCGTGGAGTGCGTGGGGGTTGCACTGACGCGTCCAGCTGGGTATTAGCCGGGGAGCCTTTGCGGACTGAGCTGTTCTTTCGGAAAGCTTTCTGTGGAGAGTTGGTAATCTGAGCTGATGAGCGGGATGGCGTGGCCAGTTCAGATTTGTTCTGTCGAGCATTGGCTCTAGTGGCGCGCTTTGGAGGAGAAGGTTCAGGCGCATCGGAGTCCTCCTGTGCTTTGCGTTTCGGCATGAGGTAGATGAAGATCCTGGAGTATGGGCCTTCGACGCGTCTGTCACGCACTTATTAGAAGCGGTCACAAGTGGACACTGTCACACCATCCGTGTTCATGGGATTCACAGGGCAAGTCAGTTTCCCTTTGGTTTTTCTGTGGCCAATACTTATGCTGCACATCCAGTCTCGCCAGATGGATCAATGCACCAAGCACAGGCCTCGAACTCATCCGTGAAAACATCATGCGAAACCATCATGTTTGTGGCGGCTCAATCTCTCAGATCATCCCAGTTTGTTGATGCCGCTCGCAGGGTCAGCTCCGAGGAAGGTGGTCCTTGAGCGTGAAATCCTACCGTTCAACACTCAGCTCAATACCAGGCCTTCAAGTCCACTCAGAGCGCTCCATGTGTACCTTGACGATGAATGAGAACGTCTTCGTTCTTCTGGAAGATCCTACTGCACCAACTCGTGCAGACATTGTCGCGAATGTTCAGAACTCCCAGAATACGGATGGGCAGGTTATACCAGTCCCACCACACTACAGAACTACTTTCCTCACACTTCGCCCGCCAGGCGCACTAGAACAGCTTCTGCACCAATTGCGAGCACGCTGGATTCCTGTCAGACAAACTGCACCTGGTGCACAAAGAAGTCAGGGCGGACAACAACTTTCCGTAGAGGGTTTCGTCTTTGCTATAGGCAATGATTGGCTTGTCCGTGTCGGCAATGTAGTCCTTGCTGGTGGTGCTGTCAAAGGTATGCTTCTTGAGGTGAGCAATCAACCTTCGTAGGTGATGTGGTATTCAATCGACGATCATGCGCAGGCCGAGTATCTTCCGTTACCAGTTCTTCATTCTCAAACTGCAGACGGCACCTCGGAGCTTTTATCCAATCTTCTCACATCAGTCCTTCCGAATATTCGAGAGGCCAAAACAGTTGCAGTCACCATCAGTGATTCTCAATGGGAAGAAGTACTTTGGGATCGTGAGGAAGAGGAAAGACAGCTGTCACAAGAGAAAACAGTGTCGGAAGAAGGCCCAGATGATATCTATGTTTTTGGCGACGAAGGATTGGTCTCGGAGAAGAAGGGAGATTGGATTGGAGTCGATAGAGACCGTAGATCAGCTTTTTTGATCATTGGAGCATTGAAATCAGAGGGCATTTTGTAATTTACGCTATTGGTGCAAACGTTTTGGTGGTCAAGCTTGTATGTATGACTTGAGTCATTGCTACATCGTCTAATATTTATGAACTGCCATCACTAACACCTTCTCTCCACCATGTCATGGCAGTTTCGAAATAGACATGCAAGTGCTGGCGCCCGACACATAGCAAGGCACACCCATACCCAGCCTCAGTCAACCGCACTCCATTTTTATCAGAACCGCCAGCTAGAACTCTATGCATCAAAGGAAGCGAAGAGGCTCAGCCTCCGACAGCTCGTGAAATCTGCTTTTGCAAAACCAATTCTTCTAACATACTCATGGTGTCACAGGTATTCTTCGGGCGGCAGATGGACGAGGAGAAGCTGATAAAGGTGAGTGATGTGGACATTAACGTTAAGGCCAATCTCCAATCTTATATGTGTAGAGCGCCAACTACGTTCGCACCGAACTGCCCGTCCGCATTGCACACAGGTTGAGGGACTTGCAAACCCTTCCATATGTGGTCGTAACTCAGGAGGGTGTAGCTCGAATCTATGAGGTATGCTCCAGCGACATTTCTCTATAGTTTGTTCTTGACACTTTACGCAGTTGTATTGGTCTGCTTTTGAGAAGTCGGTCACCAGTCGCTCCGAAGATGCTGTTTCTGACTTGTATATAAGATTCCGGTGCTATCCCCAGGTTACAACCCTGGCAGAGAATCAAGCCTTCTGCGAGTTCCTTGAGGACATTCTGGATGAGCAGTAATGCACCATTTCCGGTCCACCGTGCCTCCCAGTTCTCACTAGTAATATGCCAGTGCACCTGTAATACCAAGTCTATCGCTAGGACTCTCCCTATCATCTCCCCACCTTCCGCCAGACTGCCTAGATTCATTCATGAGCCGCATGCTCGTATCCCGAATCTCGAGGCGTGTTCTCGCTGAACATCACATTGCACTCTCAAAGTCACTTGGAACCAACGGCCTCAGCCTTCCCGAAGACCCACATGTCGGCATCATATATACGGCGTTAAACCTTAAACATTCTATCGACAAGTGTGTCGCGCTCTTGCGTGGGAGGCCACACGATATCGAAGATGGAAATGGCGAGAGTGTGCCAAACCGTGGATGGCCGGAGGTCGTCGTTGACGGCCATGTCGACATTAAATTCTCCTACATACGTGAACACCTCGAGTAAAAACCTTTCATTTATTGTGTGTTTAATTGACCCACGCCTCATTCTCTAGGTACATAATATTCGAACTCCTCAAGAACGTGCGTGTTTTTCGGAGTACGCTGGAAACAGGGTTTGGGTTGACTTAAGTTGTTACAGGCCATGCGGGCCACTGGATTGAATCACGGCAATTCATCTACCCTTCCTCCTATACGTGCCACTATCGTTGCCGGCGAGAACGATGTGAGCCTGAGAATCTCTGACCAAGGTGGGCACTACCTTACTCGCCTAGAAATGGATCTGAAGTCGATCTCTGCAGGTGGTGGTCTCTCATCAGCTCGGATAAAATCGCCCTCCGACCTCTTCTCTTTCTCCCACGTCCGTAATGCAACACGCATGGATGACACGCGGCTGGGCGCGTTACGCTCCGCCAGCTCGAGAGGAGTAAGAGCCACTGTTGCCGAACAAATAGGGCCATGGAGAACAGAACAGTCGAATGTCAAAGACCCTGAATGCGAGGCTGGCATTGCATCTCATCCAAGAATCGGACTGGGCCTGCCTATGAGCAACATATTTACAACGTGCGTGATCATTTGCCAGTGCCTTAGTGATGTCGATTGAGCGACTATTACAGATACTTTGGAGGCACACTGGAGCTGGTATCTCTGGATGGATGGGGTGAGTGAAGTTCCGTCCGTCGCATACGGACCACGTGTTGACTCGCTTGGAGGAACCGATGTATATTTACGCTTGCCCAAGTTGGTGAGTTTCTTTTTGAGTCAGCCAGTGGCCATATGTGACGTTGAGACAAGGGCACGAACCTGGAGGGCATCGAAGTATAGGTGTTCTGCATGTGTCAGCATGGTTGCTGTACCATTAAATAAAGCAGCTGGTGCAGTTAATTCTACCCGGATATCATCATTAGCATTTGTAAGAGCTTAAACTGGAGGGATATTGCTCTGACCATGTGCAATTCCAAGACGGCCTTCTAATAAACTTCCGATGCTCGTTCTAGCGCGCCACTCTGCCTCCCATGGATTTTCGGAGAAGACGTCATAATCATGATAATGAAATGGTTCACATTCCGCGGGTTCAACGAGGGTTCAATATTAATGTGGTGAACAATGGTGGTCGGTGCTCGCATCTATGTTCTGAGCCTTGAGATCTTCGCAGTGCTAGTAGTTGAATGTCTTTAGTTGAGGCTGAGTTCACACGGAGCCATGCCGATGACATCGCATTTCAGGGCAACCAAGTCACAAGTGTTTAGTGGCAAGTGCTGTGCGACATAATACTTAACTTAGTTGACAGCACCTCTCCCTGCTACGGCGTCTACATTCCTCTTAACGAAACACTCATCTACGTCGTTCAATGTCCTTGTCGCCCCTTATTCGAGCACCAGACGTAGACCACAATGACTGATCCCTTTAACCCACCACCTTCATATGAGCTCTCTCAGCAGGGCTGGCATGACCAGAAAATCCCTGAGAAGCTACAAGAGTTGATCTTATCCAAAATCCCCATTCAAGACGTAGAAGAAGAGCGTGATGAAGACGATAGCAAAGATTCTAAGGAACCAGAAAAGCAGCAGTCTTTGTTCCAGACCCCAGTCCAACCACTTCGCATACAGAAGCGTACACCTCGCGGGGCTCGCCCTCTTCCTCCCAACCCTGCAGACGCTCAATCCCGCAGCAAACCAGCTGCTAGTATCCCTCCTCTTAAAGAGGAAGAAGCATTCCAAAATCATGAAGCAGTATTCTCCCCTCCTCCTCCCTTCACCGTTGTGGGTCCTCACCTCGATGGATCCCCGTACGAGTACTCAATGCACCATGCCCGCGGCTCTGCAGCATCACCCCCCCTTTCTACCTCCAACAACCGCGCTTCCTTCAACCCATCCCCCGTCCATCGCGGACAGCAGCGTCCCTCATCTCCATCTTCTTCATCATCATATTCCTCCGTCCAACCACACGCAGACTCCTATCGTCGCATTTCTCACAATCCGTATCCTCCAGAAAATGGCACTCCCGCCGCCCGACTGAGATTCGACCCATCAATTGCTTATGGGACCTCATCTAATACCATTTACGATCTTTGGGAACGTCCGTCTGACTCGACATCCAACAATGCCTCCTCACTCTACAGGTAAACGATAATGCTTGCCATTTTGAAATTGGTCATCTAACTGGCAGCATCTACAGTCCTGCAGTATCATCCCATTTACATCCTGCGTCGGCTGCTAATCCCGGTCCCCGTTCCTCATACCTGTAAGCCACCTAACTTTGGTCAACTTTTGAAACTTTCCTTACGCATGGGAAAGTGGCATGAACAGATATTCAACACACCCTCGACCTGCTTCTGTTTCATCCTCCGACACGTTCACTTCTGCAAGTGGCTCAGTCAGGCCTGTTTCGCAATACCATTCACCTTATTTTTCGGCCTCCCATCAGACACTTGCTCCATCTGTTCGACCCAGGCCAAGCCAAGGGGAGCGTGTTCGATGGGCTACCTCAGAAGCTGAATTTACCAAAGATATATACCCATGATTTTACCAGATTTATCACATCCGTCCAACTCAAGTGTACTACAGTCTCAAGCGTTTTGTAGCATTCCCGTTGTTGATAAGTTTCGGCCCTATGTACTATGTAGCCCAAATACCCTCTCGAATACTTTGTCTTATCCATGTTACCATCACAACTGTGACGTGTAGCTGGTCAGTTGATCCATATACATACTCAATCCCAAACCATTAATAGATCTCGCCGGTGGGCCCAATTTTTGTCATGCAACGCTCGAGCAGTCAGTCGACGGCTTCGTCAAGCTCAGATAAACCAACCGACTACGTCCGCTTTGAGCGTAGTACCACTGGTTTCTCGGACGACGCTCTTCATCGTGCAAAAGCCGCGCAGCTCAAGCTAGAACATTTCTACAAGGTCGCTGTAGATGCTGCCATTGAACGAAATACCAGGTATGTTGAGTAGTACTGGGTGACTGGGAAGAAGGCTCTGATGGGTTCGTAGGCGTGTTGCACTCGAAAGGAAACTGCAGGGCGATGTGACGATATCGGAAGATAGAAAGCATCGCCAATTGCAACAATTGGGGGGGAAGGAGTCTACTTTCCTTCGACTTCGGCGGACGCGGCTGGGCTTGGATGACTTCAGAACAGTCAAGGTCATTGGCAAGGGTGCTTTCGGTGAGGTGGGTAGTCCTATCGGCATAGTTGTCACACACTGCACGGTGATATTACGTGCAGGTCAGGCTGGTCCAGAAGACCGACACCGGTAAAATTTACGCCATGAAGACATTGAAGAAGGAGGAGATGTTGAAAAAGGACCAGGTATGTCCTTCTTCATCGTGGCAGAAACAGGCGACTAGAAGTATTTGCAGTTGGCGCATGTCCGTGCTGAGCGCGATGTTCTGGCTGAGTCCAACTCCGCGTGGGTGGTTCAGTTGTTTTATTCCTTCCAGGACGCACAAACATTGTATCTTATCATGGAGTTCCTCCCTGGTGGCGACCTCATGACCATGCTCATTAAATATGACACATTCTCTGAGGATGTCACGCGGTTCTACATTGCACAATGTGTACTTGCCATTGACACGGTTCATAAGCTTGGCTTTATTCACCGGTTAGTATGGCCTCTCTTCGTTTTGTTAGACTTACGCGTCCTCGCAGGGATATCAAGCCAGACAACATCCTAATTGACAAGGATGGTCATATAAAGCTGTCCGACTTCGGACTCTCCACTGGCTTTCACAAACGGCATGATTCAAGTTACTATCAGCGGCTTCTAGACTCAGCGAATGGCGTCCAGTCGACAACGTCCGCCGCCCGAAACAGTGTCCTGGTGAATGCCATACACTTGACTATGTCAAGCAAGGACCAAATTGCCACCTGGAAAGCCAACCGGCGGAAACTGGTGAGAACACTTGTTGAGTCCTCGGCAAACATTGATTTTCATCGCATACAAGGCATATTCGACTGTTGGAACTCCTGATTACATTGCCCCGGAAATCTTTCAGCAGAAGGGTTACGGCAATGAATGTGATTGGTGGTCATTAGGTGCAATTATGTTCGAATGCCTCGTCGGATACCCTCCCTTCTGCTCCGAATCCACCCATGAAACGTATCAAAAGATCATGCAATGGCAATACCATCTGCTATTCCCAGATGACGTCCATCTAAGTCGTGAAGCAGAGGACCTGATTCGGCGGTATGATGTCCAAAAATATTAATTGCTGCGTAGTAATGCTTATATCTTTGGTAGACTAATCACTTCTCCCGATCGCCGATTGGGTATCGAGCAGATCAAGAAACACCCGTTCTTCTACGGCGTGGATTGGGACACCATACGCCGGATTGACGCGCCTTTCGTGCCACATCTTCGCTCAATCACTGACACGTCGTACTTCCCTACGGACGATATTGAGCAGGCGCCAGCTGAGGCCCCTGTAGCGGACCCCAATGGTGCTCAAAAGGATCTTGCGTTCCTCGGGTATGAAGTCTATTCATCGTCGTCTTTTGCCGGCTACTCATATTTTGAGACAGATACACCTTCAAGCGATTCACAGTTTCATCTCATGCTTTTTGATGTTGGACTACTATATATACAAGTTTTGTACTCATGTACTCATGTACCATATGTCGAACTCACCATAGAGGTGCACAATGCATGCACGTGGCGGGGAGAGATCTTCCCTACCTTTTTTGGTCTCAATAAAATATTGCTTGACTCTATTCTACATAGGTGAATTGCCAACAGCCTTCACTTCAAGATAGCTAGCCTGTCGCGTCGGAAGGTCTTGCTCAGATGTCACAATCTGCCGCTTTTGCTGGCTTTTGGTCGTCACTTCCGACACCATTAACACCATGGGTGTGAGTTCTATATCGCTCGCGAAATCTTTGTCGTAGTGAGACCAAAGCTTTCTAGTCTGGACGTTATACAGTCGATGGGGCATACACAAATGACACCAGTTCAGGCCTCTACGATACCACTGTTTATGCAGCACAAAGACGTGGTAGTGGAGGCTGTAACGGGTTCTGGCAAAACGCTGGCTTTTGTCATCCCCATTCTCGAGCGCCTTATCAGAAGGGATGCCAGACTCAGAAGAAACGAGGTTGGCGCGCTGGTCATCAGTCCTACACGGTGAGATTACGAGGAACTCATGTCACTCAATGTCTAATCCAAGTCCTACTTCGAAAAGAGAGCTTGCAACTCAGATTCATTCTGTATTTTCTCTCTTCCTGAGCGCTCAACCTGATAGTGGCACGTCAAATGAGTCTGAAAACGGAGAACGATCACCACCGCATCTAGCAGACACCGAATACCCCGGAGCAGGATTTCCTCCACCCCTTCTACTTGTGTCCTCGGATAAATCTTCCCCAGCTCAGGATATACAGCGGTTTCTCTCTACTGGCGCTGACATTATCATTGGGACACCTGGGCGCATGGAAGAATTCCTGTTAGGCAAAGGGAAATCTGTTGTCAGCGTCAAGGAGTTGGAAGTGCTGGTGTTGGATGAAGCAGATCGGTGAGCTCTCCAGCTGGAGTCGGAGCTTATTTACTGAAGACATTGAAAGTTTGCTTGACCTAGGGTTTCAAGCCGCTCTGACTCGCATCATAACTCATATTCCAAAACAGAGGAGAACCGGTCTTTTCAGTGCAACGATGACGGACGCTGATGCATTGTCTGAATTGGTCCGCGTTGGCTTACGGAATCCTGCTCGCATCGTTGTCAAAGTCCAGTCAAAGAAAACAAAGCCATCGAAGTCGGGAACATCACAAGAAACTCAAATCATCGAGGAAAGGCGAATACCCGCAGGGTAAGATCTGGGTGTGTGCGCTGTGTGACATTACTTACCAATTTCTCCATCCCTCAGACTTCAAAATTTCTACATCAACTGCCTCCCTTCCGAAAAGCTTGTTCAACTGACTCATATCATCAAGCAGGAGTCTTTAGCTCATCACGCGCCGCACTTTATCGTGTATTTCGCAACTTGCGCATGCGTTGATTATTTCTATCGCGTGAGCGTTCTTCCATTGACTCTGGCCTCCTAAATTCTTAAATGGGGTGCAGATCTTGTCGACGTTGTTGCCATCTAATGTCCAACTACATTCCCTCCATGGACACCTCCCTCCCGCAGCTCGGACTCGTGCTCTCTCAGCCTTTTCATCAACACTGTCTTTATCCTCGTCCCCTTCAGTGCTTCTGGCCACGGACGTCGCTGCCAGAGGACTTGACATCCCTCATGTTGATGTCGTGATTCAGTTTGACCCTCCATCTGATTCGAAAGCATTTTCCCATCGTTGTGGTCGGACAGCTAGAGCTGGAAGGAGTGGGAAGGCATACGCGCTCCTAGTAGGAAGAGAACTTGAGTATATCGGTCTGTTTTCATACCTCTCTCGAACCCCAGGTTAGAACTGATGGTCACATCAATAGATTTCTTATCCGTTAGAAAAATTCCAATCAGGCAGCATCCATATATACTAGCAGATGGAAGCGCAACACGGGACTCGGATTGTCCCTCAGAGGATGATGTCGTTGATAGCTTTCTGTCCCAAATCAGACAGACCATAATGACAGATCGCGCACTGTATGACAAGGTAGCTATCATATTTAAACCCAAAATTTACAGTCATTTTGAACGAGTTTGACAGGCTGTGAAGGCGTTCGTCTCCTTCGTTCGCGCATACTCGAAGCACGAGGCCTCCTACATATTTCGAATCAAAGACCTAGACTTAATCGGTGTAGCCAAAAGCTTCGGTCTGCTGCGTCTGCCAAGGATGCCTGAGCTGAAAGATCGTGATAGGTCAGAATGGCAAGATGCAGAACTCGATGTACGTTCAATAATTCTCAGTTATCCGCTTACTGATTACAACGATGAATAAAGTGGGATTCGTATTCTTATGCTGACAAGGCACAGGAAGCCAAGCGAATCGAAGAGCGTCCGAAGAAAGAAACACCGAAACACGACTCCGAGAATCGAGCGGCAAAGCGCAAGCGTAACGCCGCTTGGAGTCAGAAAGTTGAGAGTAGGGAAGACAAAGACAAGCGCCGGACAAAAAAAGAGAGGAAAAAACAATGGCTTAAAAGCCAAACGGGTGGCAGTGGCAACGTCGATGGTGCCCCTGAAACGGGCAGAGCCAAGTCGGAAGAGAGCGGTGACGAGGACGATTGGCACGAACTGGCACGAGAAGAACGAACAGCCAAAAAACTGCGGAAAGGAATAGTCACGCAGAAAGAATTTGATGAGGAGTTCGGTGACTTGTAAAAGAATTGCAAGCCAATATTGTCCAGGAAGTCACTACTTGGGAATTGCCGCCTGGCGTCGGCGTTAACCTTGCTTGCTGTTATCCGCTATATCACGGTCGCCTACTAGTTGCAAGCCAATATTGTCAGGAAGTCACTATTCCCCGTTCAGCCGAGGGTCGGACGCACGACTGCTGGAATGTGGCACACTCATTCGGTTTAACTTTCTTTTGCGACAACCGGTGAGGGTACTTGCGGTGCAAGTTGACAATAGGCCGCAGCATTCTCTACCTTTGGTATGCTTGGAAGTGCAATTCTACTACAACCAGAGCTCACAATAGTGTCCTACGGATGATCTCTATAAATACAATGTCTTGCTACCGGTTTGGCATTATCGTGTAGAAAGCAGGTTCGGTCGCATCTGAGGAAGTAATAAGTCGAGTTGAATCGTAAAGGTTGAAGTAGCACTGACCACCTCAATGAATAATGGTAACAGGTGAGGAATGTGAACCAGATTAGGAGGCTTGAGTGTGTTCGTGGACCCCCTCGGTCTGCGCGGTGGATGATCCGCGGTGCGCTGAACGTTTTCAACAGAACGGGAAGCTACTGCGGGTGGTGTGGGCAATGGTTTGTCCATACGATGAAGTGATGGTAATGGTGGGACCGGAGGCACATCTTTCCACTTCGACTGATGCGAGAAAATCGCAGATTTCGTACTCCGTAATGAGATGGATCGTTGGAGGACAGGAGGAGGCGGGGGTGGGAGCGGGGGAGATCTATGCGGAGATGATCTAGCAGTTTGAAGTCGGGACCCCGTTGGAGTGGGTCCTTCCCCCTCGCTTTCCTCGCTTGAGGTGCCCTCGTAACTGCCCGAACTGTCTGTTTCGTACTCGCTCGAATACTCGTCGCTTTCATCGTCCGTGTCCTCCGCAGCAAGGTCAAGAGCGTCGCTCTGCACCAGCTCTCCAAAATCGATCTCCCCTACCACGCCACGCACCAGCGCCTGCGTCGCCTCGTCTTCAGCATCTGCATCATCTTGTCCCTGAGCTCGCCTGAAGCGCCTGCGCAATTTTTCTTCGTGTGCGATCTTCAGTTTGTAATGGTACCGTGCGACCTCGTCTATCTCGTTCACGATATTCGTGCGCTCCTGCCCGCCGTGTGGCAGTAGGAATTCAAGTGAGACAGGTGAACCTAGCCCTTCGCGGATAATAGTAAGGAATAATTCAATCCACCGCATCAGGCTTTCGAATAAGCCCTTGCCATTTGCGTGCACCTTGTGCACGAAAGAGTAAAATGCTTGCTCATGCCGTCCCACGAGATCAATGAAGGTTTGTACAGTGACCTGGGGATCCACTTCGCTCACTAATCCCTTGATGATTAGATCTCGTTCAGAACAAGTACAAGGGGCTTACTTTCTTCCGTGGCCTCGACAACTCTGATTAAATCTGTAATAAAAGTCTGCAGATCCGATATAGAACTTCCGATATTGGCAGCCTTGTATACTTGGGCTAATGGTGCGTAGAAAATGGAGATGATATCCTTAAGCAATTCGGCAGTGACGCCCTAGGTACGAGTCAGTGGAAATATTGGACATTCGTCAAGCTGGTTCACCTCGAATATGAGTGCAATCATTTGTTCCCGATCTCTCAATCGCGAGTAAAGCTGGACGAGCACCTTCAGGTCCTCAAACAGCCAAGCCTCCTCATCGCGCGGTCCATCGTCATCGTCGGAATCTGCGAAGTTTGCCCGTTCCTTCAGATACGCTGCATGTGCAAGGTGCGCCCGGTGGACTCGGCGTAATTGGTCACGATTCAACACCGGTAATTCTCCAGAGCGCAGAACAACCGCAAGTAAAGGAATTCTAGCTTCCGCCGCATCTGCGCGATAGGTGTCCTGGATCTCGCGCGGGGCATTGACAAACAGGCGGAGCTTTTCACACATAACTGGGTCATCAACTTTGGCTTTTACAGCTTCGATATCTTCTTCAATGATCCTAACCTCCTCAGTGAGGGAGCTTGAGAACATTCTGGGAAGGCATTAGCAATGATCAACCAGTTAATATTTGAAACTACCGTTGAAGGAGACTTCTTCCACCAAAGGGGGTCGCCAGAAAGATGTCCACCACACCTAGCCTTCGTTAAAAAATGAATTCTGAGGCGGTATGTGCACCTTACTGCGTATCATGGCAACCGGACTGCTTATCTTGAGTGCTGTCCTTAGCAAAAAGTAAGGCATCAGTCCGTGTAAACGCTTCAAGCTTGCAAATGTTTCCGATGCGGTATCGGACGCGACAAACATTTGGAAAATCGTCGAGGCTAGACTACCCAAACGATCAGTTGTCTCATCGTGGAACAAAACACACACGCACGTTATTCTACCCCATTCTGTCACAGCCCGGTAATTAGGAGGTAATTGGTTTATGTCGGGAGTCACTTTGATTATGCCGAAAATATGACTAAGACCATCTATAGACATGTGAGTCCAGCGATGAAGATCTCCTGCAGTTGACAGACCTTTCCCCATGATATCACCCTTAACGCTCTTCACTGCATCTCTTAGTCCGTCAACTCGCACCGCAATTTCGTGCGCAAATTGTTTCCTCCCATTTTCGCGAATTCTATCTGCCTCTTCTCGTCTCCGAGCATCTTCTACCTCGTCGGGACTCAAAGTAGTAGGTCCGCTCAACAAAAACGATTTGAGAACGGGAGAACTCGCGATTGTTACGTTACTCATGAGGGAATGCAGATAAGCTCTAAGAGTGAGCCTGTTCTTTTCCCGCGATAGCCGCGGTGGAGGTCCTGAACTCCCAGACGATGGAGACTGCGGCAGCGACTCGGAGGAATCATCTGGCGGTGTGGCACCGTGATCGGACAAGGGGTACCCTTGTCTACGTGACATAATGGAGACATTGGGAGGAGAGGCTGAGCGGGGAACATTGACGATTGTGCGATCTTTGACTGGCGGGGAAGGTACCATCTCTTCAGGATGAAACTTGCGCAACTACACAGAAGATGTTGTAGGGTGTTTGACAAAGATGAAGAGGATAAAGTCATACCTCGTCAGCAAGGGTTTTGAAGTCGCCATACCTTCTGGACACGCAAACCTCCTTGTTCTCTGAAAGTCGAGTCTTGATGATGAATTCCTATGGAAGATAGTGAGAATATTGAGGATTGAAGATGAAACTATTCTGGCACACCTCGTGAAGTCGACTGCGGACGCGACCCTTGTCTGTGACAGTCCTTACACATACAATGTTTACTTGGAATATATCGCGATGTTTGGCTAGCCGTGCCATGTGCTTCTTAGCGAGTCGCTCAAGTCGATCAAGATCGTTTTGGTTGAGCCGGACGACCTCCTCTTGTTCCACTAGCTTCGTACCTGAGCTGAAAAAAAGAGCCAAGTTCCGCTCCACTTTGTCGAGTAATTTGAGACGAGCGCCCTTTGGGTCGCCGCTTTCATCCTCAAGTAATGAGGACGGGGATATATTTCTCGCAAGAGCGGACGCAACGAAAACTTGTAGCTTCTCTGAATAGAAAGTTTGATCTGCGGCAGACAGAAGGGGGAATGTTAAAACAAATCGCCTGAAGATATACTTCAAGAAGGGTAAATCGAGGGGCCTAGCGGTTTTTTGGGGGGAGGTAAAGGGATGACCAAGGTATGCAAGGGTAGAGACGCCATCAGAAGGTGCGTTTGTTAAGTCATCTAATTCTTTGTGAAATTGGAGCTGTATGAGTGATTTCTTGAGGTAGTGAGCACGAAGAGGTGTCAGAAGGACACGATGGTGCTCCGATGGATGAGGATCGGGCTGGTGGTCAGGATCTGTTTGAGTTGGAGTAAGAGGTATCTGACGAGTTGGTCGACGGGGACGCAGTTTTGATGTTGAAGGAGGAGGAGATATGTTCATGACAAGAATCGCTCTGTGGACCCGCAGCGTCACGGAGTACTTTACGTTGATTTAATGTTACGTCAGGCTGTGGCGGTCCGGGCCGTTAGGGGCTATTGGTCCTTGACCTCAACTACTGTTTGGTGTATATACTTTGCATCCTTCGTACGTTCTCCTGTGAGGCTCATCAAGCAGCTTCTTCAATTTCGCAGCAACCTCCTTCACGCCCTGCCGACATTCTTCCATTCCCCGCCAAGTTCCAGCTACACTCCAGCATTCTGAGCACGCTTTTGAGGCTTCGTTCACGGTCTCAAGTTCCAGCTCTCCCCTTGAATGTAGGACAACCATAACGTCGACGAGACGATGGAAGCCAGTAGACCAAGTTTGAATACCACGCTCTGAGTTTGTGCTGGTATCAGTGACGAGGTATGTGGAAGCGAGACCGATTGCGCGACGGAGCATAGTTTGATCGATGGCGCTAGACTCGAGGGTCATACGTTTGAGAATATGGACGACAAAGCGCCCAAAGTCAGTGGGTTGACTTTGTCTTGGCTGTGTTGATGATGAGAAAGGTCAAAGGGATGGGCTAGTAGAGGGAGACTGACCTCCATTTCGAATCGGAATTGATCGAGTAACGACCTTGTAACAAGCATGGATGGATCCATGGTCAGAGTTTAAGACTTGAGGGGGGACTGATCGACTCACGATTTTCTTGCCTCTTCTACCTGGTCCGCTGCGATCTGGTGCCATTCTTGATACTATATCGAACTTGGTACTCCGGAAATTACCGATCCTTACTCGAGTTAACTAATTATTTCCAAAATCAACTTTCTACAATTTCTTCATGTCAAGTCCCCTCCTCAATATCCTAGGTGGTCTCACACCACCTCCTTTCGTACAACCCACAGACTATCATGGCTTGGAATTCAAGTGGAAATTTCTGGTTTTTCGTCCAGCACGTACGTGGTTATCTGACACATTCGTATCCATTCTCACTCCAGCCATTCAGTCTTCCAGACACAGGCCTATCTTCTGCTCGGCTTGCTAGCATATGTAGCCGTAGCTATCTATGGAAAATATCTCAACTCCAAAAGAGTCAATGCATGGTACCCTACTTCTTCTTTAATCCACCACATATTTCACCCTCTTTCAGGTACAATGCTCACCTACCCCTCCTTCAAGAGCAGTTCTCTTCACCTGCCACCGCCTCAGGACTCATTGCTGATGGTTACACTGACTTTTTCAACTTCTCCACCGGTCGACGTGCTATTGCCTCTCTCCACACCGTCCTCTCACTTCGCCCACGTCAGGATCCCTTGCAACTTCTCTATCATTTCGCCTGGCAAATGTATGACCTCAGATATAATCCATGTGACCAACTCATTCTCGACTTCAAACTCGACCCGGAGATGGCTGCAACCGTTCCCGATTGCGTATGGGCAACCGTGGTAAAGGATCAACTCGTCACCATCAAGAACGAACGCTGGGATTTGGTCAGTTCTGTCCACCCAAAGTCAAACTATATTAAATTTACATGCCACAGACATTCACCCGTACAGCAGAACATGCCGCACTTCCACCTACCCTCTCAGTAATGACCGAATGGGCAGATGTCACTGACAACCTCTTCAAGGCTACTCCCACGCTTTCCTTAACCAAGCTACTTTCTGACCCGACTAATCTCAAATACTTCAAGTCCCTTTCCGTGACAGATCAGCCGCGCGAACGTCCTGCTATACCGCTAGCACCTGCTGAACGCGAGAAACACGTGATATTATGTCTTGCGGTTCCTCCTGCAGACAAGGCTACCGAGACTGTCCCTCTAGTCTCTGCCATGTTTACCTTTATTGACGGTTTAGCCAAGATAAACCTGCGACCTGAGACCCGCTCTAAAATGAAGAAGCTCAGGGAGGATGTCGACAGGGAAATTCGAGAAGACGCTGTTAAGGAAAGGAAGGAGGAAGTGGCCGAAGATAAGAAGGTTGCAAAGCGGAAAGCAGAACAGGAACGTATCTCACGCCTCAGTGCTGCAGAGCAGAAAAAGGTATGTCTTCTCGCCTCGGGTTCTACTTTGTTCACCATTTCCGCATCAGATCTTGGACCGTGAACGGAAACGTGCCATGAAACGTTCACAAGGCAAGGTGGTCAGGAAAGCATAGACATTCGATTATGGCTAAATCTGTTCATGAATGAAAAGGTGTACATAGGATATATTATTTTATACATGATCATGGACTATACTATGAAAGCGATGATGGTGAAATAGAAGCACCCTTCACAACAGGAGAGCTCGTGGTGCTGTGTTCGCGAGACTGCTGGTCAGGCTGAGATGATTGTGCCTGCACTCCACCTTGACCTGCCAAGAAACCTAACCTTGCAGTCCAGCTGGTGAGGAACTTGAGTAGCCACATTGGTTGCATCAAAACGGCCTTGTGTTCCTCCTCCGCCTCCGCCTCGCTCATCTCATCCTCCGTGTCCTCTCGAAGCACTCGTAAATCTCCTAATCCAGCACCTGCGCGATGTTCCTCCTCTGCCTCACTCTCTGTCCGTCCCCATGCATCCACCTCCCGTTCCTCGCCACCAAGGGTCCACTCCATCCGCCGTCGCTTCCTTGAACCAATAGTGTCTGATCCAAAAACCTTACTCCTAAGCTCAAGCACTTTCGCTCGAGGCGCAATGGCTGCCCGCCAGAGGTCTTGCCGCCGGAACTGCCCTGCCTCGTACTCTAGGGCTGCGACTTGCTGGCGACTAGCATATGCGGCAGCCCTTGCGTCTTCCACGCGTTGCAAGATTTCTGGATGGCTTGACAGATTAGATAGAAATTCATAGTGGCTTTTGTGGTCTTGTTGGAGAGCTTCGTTGGTTGCTGCCAGGCTGGAACATATATGCTAGACCAGATCATGAAATGTGCAAGTATTCAACGGACTCGTCACTCACTTCAGCACAACCGATCATGCCTCTTAAAAGCTCTTCTCGCCGACGCATGACTAATAGTTGACCACAAAGGTCTACGTCGATTCTCATCCATTCTGGACGAAGAGTACGAAGGTCTCGGAAAGAATCTAGGTCATGAAAACTATGTCGTCTGTCACATTGTCAGCGTATACACATCTTCGGTCGGTTCATGAGCCTACCTTTGGATGTCATGCCTCAACATCCTCCTTTTACTCTCGGCTTCGCACTCTCTTTCAGTAGACTTATGTGCGGATATTCGCCGGTCCTCTAAACTTCCTACACCCGACCAGCTCGAGACGCGACTCTCGTCTCTACTTCGTCTGGGTTGCCGGGCAAGGAAGGACTTCACACGGCGGTCATACTCCGGATCATCCTTGTTGAGGTTTGAAGTAGATCCTTGCGCCAAGTTGTAGGATGCATCAGTAGAAGGGTCAAGTACGAACGAGTTGTTGGTCCTTGATATCGCTAGAACTGCTGGTCAGATTACGACCTAGGTTAAGTAGGTAACGTGTGTGCATACAGATGGGTGATGCCTGGCCACTGCTCAAGAGGCCTTCCTCATCCCCGTTATTTCTATCTCTCAGGTGAATATAGATCTTTTCACACAAAAGGTGGCACTCACTGGGATAACACGACAGATGGTACAGTCAACCCAACATTACCGTCGGCATACACATGGCCCGATAACGATGACTGCGTGGACAACGGCACTGCCGTCAAAGAGGAACGCCCTGTAGATCTCAGTGGCGATGATAGATCTATCGATCTCTTCGACCGATTGATGCTAAAACGGACCGTGTCAGCCCAAAGCGGAAATCCAGAAAGCCACCTACCCAGCCCAGAACTCAAGTTTTTTCTGCACCTTTCCAGACCAAGCACCTCCGAAGGTAAGATCGATATCGTCTTCGCCCGCACTCTTCACGACTCCCGAATCGTCTACATCACTTGATGTAAGCCGTTCCTTGTCCTGATCTTTTTCTCGTTCCTTGACCTGGGTTCTAAGAGGTGTGGGTCCCGTTGCACGCGCCCGCATCCGAACCGCTATCTCCACTCTGCCTGTCCAAAGCGCACGCACACTGCCGGCTACCCGTTCCTTCTCGTCCAACTCATCCGGTTTCTCGTCTTTCCTATGACGCTCTTTTTCTGACTTGTTTTTCTCTGCCCTGGTTCCAACTCGGTCATGTTTATCACGCCCAACGAGAGCTCTGACAAATGTGCCCAGATCTGCCATGGGTGCCAATATACCCCCAGCACCGGCTACGCCGCTGCGCCCCACAAAGCCCCTGACACGTCCGCTCAACCCACGCCGCTCTTCATCAGAAGAGTCAGTCTCGGATGCAGGGTCTAGAGTTGATAAAATGATGCGTTGCACGCGTCGCGAGTCGGAATGCTTAATCTTCGTCTCATGCGTGGACATGAGCGCGGTGTATAAGGAGAGATTCAAGTAAGTTGGAGTTGTCGGTTGGATTGCTATACCACCTGCACCAATAGAAGGAGGATGCGAGTACGAGGAGATTGTCGGTGATATTGACGTCCCGGGTCCAGGTGACGAGCTACCCGACACTGCGGCCGACATTGGCGTCGCCGTAGGTACGAGCAATGGTGTCGAGTGTGTTCCGCTGGTTGGATAAGAAGTAACACACACAAGCTGAGCCTGCGTATATGCACTGATGCCAGCAATTAACGCGTGCGGATGCAGAAATGGATCCTTTGGCACTGCTTGTGCAAGAGATGCGAGTTTGTTGCGCGCTGAGAGCACAAACGAAAGTAGTGCGGCAACTGCAGTCGGGTCCAGAATGCGTTCGGTTGCCTGAAGATACTTAATTCGACCGTGATCTCAATGACAGACAATGGCACAAACCTCAACACCAGGAAGGCTCTCTCCTACCTCCGTCATCCACTTTTGCAAGCCATCAATGGTGACATCGCAAAGTAGGCCATCGAATATAGGTCGAGAAGTCAGTGGGAACATTCCACACACGAACAGTGCAGATTGGATCAGCTTCACAAGCTCTAGAACAGTAGCTGCAAAATGCGGATGGCGCTGCGAATGTTGCGCGTTGATGTTTGAAGGACCGCGCGTCGGGTGTATATTTGAAGAGTTACTGGGTGTGTCAGGAATGATGAGGGGGTTTGGACTATGCGAGAAGGTGCGAGTTTGGGCACGGGAATGAGTAGGTGATTTAGAGCGAAATGGATGGGTCGTGGACGGCGCGTCAGGAATGAAGAACAACGATTTGAATTTGTCCTTTGTCGTCTCGCTACGAAATAATGAGCTCACAGAAAGTCAAGCGCCTAAACCTTACCTAGGTTCTTCGAGTGTAACGGCACTTCGGCCACTGCAGCCCATTCGTAACAAATTAATATTGCAGTATAAACGACCCTGCGCTGCTATGAAGTCGCCATTTGGGATCTGCACGATCGTATAATCGGACCGAAAATTAGCCAACGAGGTGACCATCAGTATGCCCAGAGGCGTCTAAGGCGGATGCATTAGCACTGCAGCGAGCACGCCGCCCAACTGCCAATGTACCTGTTTCGGTCGTGCCCCATCTTTGCGCAGGTGTTGTACACAAAGTTTGAGTTCTGCATCCGCCTCCTGGGATGTCAAATGACCTGCAGGCTTGAGCACAGTGACAGTAATCTGGACCCACATAATAAACTTGTGTTCCGGCATACACGAAGGGAACGTACCTTGTGTGCAGGGTCTCCTGTATACACAGTGAGCACGGTGACAGGGCGCACGCGCTCGACTATCCTATACAACGTCAGTCAAAACGCGCCAAATTCCACGGAGAGACAAGCGACGGACCATTTCTCGACCGCATACATTTGATAACCCTGGAGCTCGATGTGATCCTCATCAATTTGAAAACGAGACTTCCTTCCAATCCAGAGCTCCCCGATGCAGTACTGGCTCGCCCCTGTTGTCCCCGCATTGAATGCCGCGCTTTGCAGGCTGGCAGTTGCCGAGCCGGAGCGAGAGCGGATTAATTTTGACGACGTTTGCCTTCGCGTTGGTGGGCTCGGGGGCGATTGCGGTAGGGGCGGGGGTACAGGCGAGCGTACCGTTGGCATGAGCAGCCGTGGTGAGCCTGGAAATGAGCTCTCCATCATGGCTCTTGCTGAGCACTAAAGTACTAACGTCCGAGGTTATGCAAGCAATAATTCAATAGGACAGTCACGCTTTGGCTCAAGAAGGGGTGTGACTCCGATGTGACAATAACACCACAGTCCACAATTATTTAAAAAAACCATCTCAAGTCAAACCTAAGTGGTAGTCTACATCTACACCCTAGTCACTGCTGCAGATGGAAAGGGTCGGGATAAATAGAGTGCATGGGTAGGATACACTGTAACTGGTGATACTAAATAAAATGAGTCGTGGGTATGAGTATGGCGTGATACATATTAAACAAATGCCAAATCTTTTCCTTTCCTTGATTGATTTTGGAGTGCGATGGATGTGAATGAACAGAGTTAAATGATGATGCAGCCACTCGAGAACCACCTATTGATAGATCCAGTTACAGTCAACAGAGGGGAGTATAATGGGAAGAACCCACCAGTTGCTATTCAGCTGCTCGATCCATCCCACGATCATCCGCAGCCGTAGGCGCGCGCTTTTGATGGGCAAAAGTTTGGCCTTTTCGTGTTCGTCTATTGGAAGCACCATACCCATCCAGAAAGAGAACGCGCCAGGATCCTCGTCAGGCGGCTGGGGACCGTACGTGTGATTCAGTCGTTGAACCACCCACGGCGCAGTGCCCGCACGCAGTTGTCCGAGGAACGTGTGGCATGTTTGAAGGAGCGCGGCAGTGCTCAGAGGAGGGTGCGTGGGTGTTGGTGGCTCCGAAAGGTTCGATATGATGCGAGAAAGAAGAGGCTGAGATGAGGATGAGGAGGATGAGGAAGAAGGGGAAGGGGACGACGATGCAACAGGCTCCTCGATCTCAGACTCCCAGTCATCAGAAAGGTCTTCATAATCGTCGATCCGTTCCACCCTTCCGATCATGTACCCATCTAGAGATCCACGTTCAAGTATTCTAAACCGATGCGTGCCCCAAGTTTCCACCATGCTCCGACCGTCTGGTAGCATCTGCACACTGCGGATCTCAAGCATGGTACCAAAATCTGCGCCCGCGTCAACGCCAAGACCAGCAACAGGTGCCGCACGTGGGGGCATGATCATACCAAAGGTTGGTGTCGGGGCCTCGAGACAACGCCTCAGCATAAGCCGGTAGCGCGGTTCAAAGAAATGAAGGAGTGTCGGCACGCCCGGGAAAGATAATTGACAAACAAAGATTGGGGTGTCTAAACGCGCGTCACGCTCTTCAGTGGCGATTGCTTGTCCTCTTGTGTTATAGGATTCAGGGTATGCTTTAAGCACTGCAAGGGGCAAGAAATTAGATGAATGTAAAAGTTATGACGTAATGTACTGACGAATAGAAAGGACAACTTTGTTGTGCGGGTGTTCATGAAAATAGGCGAATCCAGGCAACGCCTTGCGACATAGCGGACATAACATGCTATGATCTAATGATCTCTGTAGGCATTTCGAGCAAAATGTCTGGTATTACAGCCGTGGTCAGGGCTGTTCGTACCGAACAGAAGCTGGAAATACGCACATGTTGACAAGGGGTTGTGACGGGCTGGTAATACAGCATAAAACAGATCTCGCACATCAATTCCGTGGTGAGGCTCTTGTCAAATTCGGCTAGTAACGTATCACCTGAACCAGAATGACGCGAGTCTGACGTATGGCGTCGACGCCGTTTCCTCGGCCGAGGGGATGAGGAGGAAGGGGAGGATTGATGATCCAACGGATTGGAGCCCGAAGGATCGAATAAGGGTGTCGCGGATGAGACAGTAGGTGGCGATGACGATGTAAAACGAACCGGTTCATCTTCTTCTGCATCGGAATCATCTCCAGAGTCGGAATAAGTGGACACAAGTTCGTCACACTGCCCGCTCTCATCCTCTGCAGCCTTTAGGAGTAATTCGACTAGATTTTTGACCCTGACATCAATTCTTCGTTCGCTCGCTCCGGGAGAAGTGGTATGAGAACGCAAATCGGACGTCGCTGGGAAGAACGCCACCTGAGAAGTCACTGGAATAATAGGTGTGAAATTTGCTGGAGCGGAAGAACAACTAGGGACTGGACATGAAACTGAGCTGATATGCGAGGAGCAGACTGTGTGACCGCATCGGAGAGTGGTCGGGTCTGTGAGGGGACGAGATGGGGAGCAAAGAGGACAGCACAGGAGGGGAAGAAGAAGATTTGGAGATGGATGTTGCATGTGGTGGAAGGTTGGAAGGAGTGGGCTGAACCAGGGAAAAGTAGGGAATAAAAGCTGAGAGATGATTAATATATGAGCGAAGTTCTACGTCAGAGTTTTCTATTTCAAGTAGAGCAAAAAATCTAGACTCACGAATGCCAGAGTTCATCAGCAGTTCAATGATGAATGGCCCGGAGGACGAGTGCTCGTCTCCGGTTGCTCTCCGCGTGCAGGGTAGGTAGTTTTCGCAGCTAAACAAGATCAAGCGAACAGTGACTAGTGACTGGCTATGAGGGCCGTATACAAGGTATACAGTGAGCCCAACAAGCAAATCCTGGCGTTGAGCGATGCTTCCCAAACTTACCTTCCACACACTATTTAAAAGTGATTGTCCATCTGTAACTGCAACAGATCGCCGATTCTAACCCTTCCCAAATGACGACGCATCTTCTGTTTCCATTGACAGCAAACAATCAACTTGGCGTTACAATGAATTTGATACCAATTTCCAGAACACCTGCAAGTCATTTATGAAACTATACAACACTACGCATACACACAACTGAACCCCCTTTCGCACCCGAACCTCATGCATGACACCAAACGCCAACTTCTAACACTTTTATTAAACTCACAGATTTGACAGGTTCGTCGTGGGCCAGCTGCTGTAGAGCATCCTTGTTAACAAGCTTTCCCAATTGAGAACGTGTGTATGCTTACTAGTCTGCTTCAGTACGCTTATATCCTTGCTTCTCAATGAAGCTATCCAGCTCCTTGGGTCCCCGAGAACCATATGGGTAGGGTGAGGGCCTAGGGCGTGGTCCTGCTCTTCCGTCTATCCAGTGCAGGATGGGCGTGAAAATCTGAACAATGGCGATCAATCGCTCCTCGACTATGGCTTGCAGCAGCATGCTCACCTTCCACGCAACATCCAGTTCGTCATCTCGGACAAAGTTTGAGTGATCGCCTTTGAGTGCATCCAAGATGAGAGCCTCATATGCCTCCGGGATTTTTGTATCGGTGAATCGTCTCTTGTATGTAAGGTCCATCTCGGTCGGAATTGCGCGGAAACTATATCCAGGTGTCTTGCTGTTCAGCTTCAGGTAAACAGCCTCCGAGGGCTGAATGCGGATGACGAGTTCGTTGCGTGAAATATCTTTGAAAATCCCCTGTGTGACATCCTTAAATTGCATTCGAATTTCAACTTTGGCCTCATTCAAGGCTATAGCGCGTGGTGAGTCAGGGGCTATTCGACGATATAATTCGGTATGGAACATACCCTTTCCGGCCTTCAAGATGAACGGAACGCCTTCCCATCGCTCGTTGTTAATCCTGAGTACAGTAGCAGCGAACGTTGGACAGACAGAGCCTTTCGGTACAGTGTCGTCGTCCAAATAACCCGGCTCGTTATTACCCGCGACATACTGACCTAGCAGTACATCTTCTTTTGTGATGGGTGGGATCGCGCGAAGAACTTTGACCTGAGAAAATATGGGCGCTAGCATGAGAATATGACAAACATTGTTGATAGCAAAATACCTTCTCGTCCCGAATGTCCTCCGACGAGAACGACACAGGTCGTTCCATGGTCAAGATACTCAGGACCTGCAACAAGTCTGCATGCACACGTGCATCAGCGTGGAAGCCTTCCCACACACACCCACGAGGGACTCACGGTTTTGTAAAACGTCACGGATGATTCCGAATTCGTCGAAATAACCACCACGACCTTGTGTGCCAAATGGCTCCTTGAAGCTGATCTGGACGTTGCTAATCGAATGTTTGTCCCAAGCAGCACCCAAAGCAACGTTGGCAAAACGGAGGACCAGCAAGTTCTTGACCATCTCCTTGCCGAGGTAGTGGTCAATTCGGTAGGTCTCCTCCTCCTTCCACGACTGCTTGAGTGATGATAGGAGCTCCCGACAAGAGTCGAGGTCTTTGCCGAAAGGCTTCTCGACGATGATACGATTTATTCCCGTCGAGGAGTAGCAACACTCCTTGGTATGTGTTGCAACAGGAACGAACACGGAAGGCGGGAGGGCGAGGTAAAATAGGCGGTTGACTTCGCGGCTTGGGTAGTTCTTCTCGATGGATTGGAGGTGCTTCGCCAGATTCTGGAAAGAGGGACTGTCCTCATAGCCACCTGAAACGTATGTGGAAATGTTCTTGAACTCTTCGATTTTAGCAGCGATTTCGGGATCGTCGTTGGGATTCTTGATGTAGGCGGTGGTGCGTTTCTGATACTCTTTGTCGTCCATTTTTGTTCTGGCATAGCCGACGATATGGACATTCCCAGGGAGATAACCGTTGCGGTAGAGACCAAACAAAGCTGGGTACGTCTATCTAGGCGTTAACATGCTTCAGGGGGGGCGGAATCCGAGGAAATAACCAACCTTTTTCTTTGCGAGGTCACCAGATGCACCAAAGACTAGAGATGAATTAGATGAAGTGGTTGTGAGGACAGGGGGG